>LRSR01007642.1:0-19399 GCA_001579985.1 Hypsibius dujardini
CAAACTTTGACCACTTTGCTGGCACCCAGTAAAAAGTTGGTTTTAACTTGGTTAGCGCTAACTTGTGGCCACGTATGTATGCGTGTACAGACATATAGACAGCATTATTTTTGTTCTAACTGTCAGCAAGCGATTGGACACTTGAGCCGGTTGCAATCTCTTCTGTTCATCACTAACGGAGCCCAACCGGGAACCAGGGGTAAGGTAAATAAGGCTGAGCACCCAAGGGACGTTTTAAAGGCAACACTCGGAGCTTCATTTTGAGCTGACGAGAGATAGTGAGGAATGTCTCGAGACACACCGGTGCCAATGCTGCAAACATCAAACTGGCCCCAACGAAAATATTTACTCCGGGGGTACGTACTCCGCGAGGTGCATCGGTAAGTCGTTTTTGGCGAGTAAATTTACTCGCGCTAAATGAACCTCTTATTTTTCAAAATTTACTCTCGCGGTGTAAAAATGCCCTGCAGGCGCCAAATTTGCTTGAGCGGGGCAAAAATACTTATGTCTCGAATAAAATTTTATTCGCTGTAAATATACACACAATTCGGTGCGAAATTCCAAAGAAAACATGTGTACAAAATAGTCAAAGGTCAAGAAGAACCGGAGATCCTTTCGGCATGGAGAGTTTCTATTATTCAGACCAACCGTTAAAACAGCGAACGTTCAGGCGAATCAACTTGATCGATTCATTGATTGGTTCCAACAGTTAGCACCAACGCTCCACCAAATTACTGCTGCTGCCCTAGTTGTTTTTGAAACTCCAATTTTTAATTACACCCTAATTTTCGCCCTAATTAATTAAACTCAAACCCCTATAGCGGCAGTGATCAAAGTGGAGCGCAAGTACAGACCGAAGTACGAGACAGACAATCAATGAATCAATCGACTTCATCTACCTGGAAGCCGCAACTCCAACGGTCGGCTGAAAAAGTTCAAAACAGCAACTACACTAAAAAGAATGCCCTGAAACTCCATATTTTCAGAAGCTTCATCCAAGTGGGCATGCGGTAATTGTGACGAAAACAAGTCAATATGGTAGAAAATCAAAATGGAGAAAGTAAAAGCAACGCCAACGCTCCGAATCACGCCGTGGTTCCACCAGTTAGCTTCCCCATTTCACAGACATGAAGTGGAAAAATAAATATTACGCATGACAGAAATTAGTTTCATTGGAAATCAATTCTAGTCTGGGGGATGAAACAAGAAAATGCCAGAAGAGAAGCGAAAAAGTGAATTGCAACGGCTGCTTTTGTTGCATATGCGCAATCAATGTATTAATAGTACTGCGCACTGATGGTGAAACTTCGAGATTTTGTCGCGGTTTCCCACTTGCTAAATTGATGGCAAATGATTCCAATTACGGTAGAAATTAATTTAAAATTTCGAAGTTAATGAGGACGATTAAATATTTAGTTCCATAATTATTAAAATATTTTTGTCCTGGGGGGCTTTTAGCGGACTTTTTTGTACTCCGCTTTGCATCAAAATTAGTTTTTTACCCTAGCAGAGTAAAATTTACACTTGCACGAGCAATTTACACCTCCATATGTACGCCGCGTATAAAGAGAGGGCATCAGTCTGAGATTATCATTATGGGTCGTAGTAATATTTGTAAATTTCGAACGCAACTTTAAAAATAGAACATAATTTTGCCGAACAAGTCATAATGTTTGAAAAGACCTAATGTCTGTTGGACACACTAAAAAATGGATAAGACATGTCGACATGAACATTTGTCTCCCGAAATATCGGTATCATAACCTTCGTTCACAATTCTAAAATTTCAACAAAAAAATATGAGACGTAATTTTTTAGAGCGAAGAACTGCTGTAATCAGTCCAAATTACGCTGCACTAAGACTTGAGGTTCTTTGAATATTGGTAGCATCGCTTCCCGCTGAACAGTCGTAGGAGGAAACCGAACGGCAGCTCCAACAGCAACATCACGCACAACACATACAGTCCCTCGTTGACCAGACATGGCCGCCGTCCGTTAGTCGTCGCCATAATTGATTCCACGTATCCGGGAATCACCAGCTCCGTCTTCACCTCATGGCGTTCATCCCGGCCGAGATTGTTGGTGATAAACTCTAATTTCTGCAATATGAACGCCGCTTCGGTCTCGGCATCCGCAAAAGAAAACGTTTTGCTGAATTTAATCCGAGTGTGCTGGAATTCTTCCATTCCGTGGTCGGAGGGTGGATCGGAGATGTCGTCTGCGTAGGAAAAGACAAAGTCCTGCTCACCTTCCCATGTGACCTGGGAAGAGCAATCAATGTTACTTAGTAACTCATAATTATTTTCATTAATATCAATCAGCTAATTTGGCTATAGGACTAAACTAAAAGTATCCGTCACTAAAAGAGAACAAACTAAGAATCCTTAGTTACCAAGTTAAAGCTGACTAAAAATCTAATTAGAACACGAATTTCAGTTGTTGGTATTAATATCCGGTACTAGTACTTCCAACCCTAATATTCACCAGACCATCGGTACACAGTGTCACAGTACAGAGCCAATCGACAGATCGACACCTTACATTAGAAAACACCTTTTAAAATAGTCTAAGCAACTCCGCCGAAACCGGATTTTACCTGTCGTGTTTTAAAATGAAACAAATTCAACTGGCTCTGGTAATCTGTAGATTGTTAAAAAATTTCAAAAACAGCTGAGTCTGTTTGATCTGGCAACATAGGAATACTGAGGTATGTTAGGGCCGCACTTGTAGAGCTTGTTGCTTCGAGTTGGCTTTGTTGGCCACTTTAACCGTAAGTACGGTTGAAGTAAAGTGAAAACGGTAATGTGTTTTGACATGATATTGAAAGATGTCAAATTTAATGGTTTTAAATGAGCACTTTCTTTGTGCATGCAGCTTATATTGTTCATGGGAGATTACCGGCATTCATCCTTATCAGTTTTTTCAAAGTTGCACTGAAATGATGACTTTTCAAAAACTCGGCCGCACTTGGCCCTGAAACGATCGTTTCAGTTGATTAAAGCAGCCAATGTACAAAATTTAAGAGCATTTTTAATTCATTAGTTTCAGTGACTGAACGTTTTAGTTTAGTGCCAGTTATTAGTAACATAGCGCTTTACAGTAGTTTTAGTCTTATTCAGCGAAATTATGATTAAAATTGTCATTAAATATTTCTTTTTGGTTAAGTTTGTCTAAAGAACTCAAAAACAAAACTTTTACGAAAACTGTGATGAGCAAACAAACTTTAATGAAAAACCATACCGAACTTTACAATCTTTAACAAACTTTAACTCAAATTTGATGAAGAATCAGTTAGCTATTCAGCGTGTGTTGCAATTTCATTTATTAGCTTAATTTAGCTCTTAATTTCGAGTTTTGATTTACACTTCACGTAAAACGTAGTTCAGCTCAGGTGAGTCAAGAACGAGTCTCAATCTTAATTCGTTGCTGTCACCTTGCGTTTCGTGTCGCCGTTGCTATCCAGTTTCTTGTGGAACGAAGTCATGGTCCAGACGATCCGAGGACGAGCCTCGCGAACCTTCGCAATGTGCTGCTTGACCTGCTCCGGCGACAAGGCGGCCTCACTCCAATAACGGAACTTGGCCCCGCTCAATAACATGTCAATGTAGATGCAATAAACGGTAACGGCCAATATTCCACCGAAAATCTGCATTGTCATGTACCGCTTGGGGTAGTCGTCACCGTCGTAGTTCATCATGAGGATGGTCCCGCCAACTACCAGTCCCACTCCCACAGCAATCATCGCGACGGAGAGGAAGTAGGCGCCGGTGGTGGAACTTGTCCAGAAGTCTCCGCAAGCCGCTGAACAGGATTGCAGACTTTTAGGCCTTCCTCTGTAAGAATGGCAAAACCAAAGTAAATTAAAGCAACTAAACAGAAACTGCTCTAAAAATTATAGTGGTTTATGATTAAGTTTTAATTTCTGGTTTCTCAAAAAAACTGTATGAAAACGTTTAGTAATCACAGATTTAAGCCGGGAAACTAAGACTACCGTGGGACCATTTTCAAATGGGGACGCAGAATGCCTCCTCTTGATGTTGTTAAACTAGTCAATATTTTTTGGCGGAATTTTAAAGTTGGGAAACCACTAGAAGATTCCGGTTTCATTGATCTTCACCCTTAAAATGACGATTTATTGAAATACATTCAAAACAATTATTTTTACACTACCCCATCCCAAATTTAATTTTGAATTGATTGGTATCAATCAAATATTTTCTGAATATAAGGGGTGGAGCTATGAGAAGTTTTGAAAACAAGGGCCAAAAATTTCTGCGATGCTATCTAGAGTTGACATGTATCGCCGCCCCTTTCACGCTAAAAATATTTGGCTGATACAAATCTATCCGAAATTGAATTTGGGATGGGGTAGTGTCAAAATAATTATATTCACTGCCTTTCGATAAAGCGACATTTTTACACAGAAAATCATAAAAAATAGAATCTTCCAGTGTTTTCCCAACTTTGAAATTGTGCCCATAAAGAGTTTTTAATCGCGGCTGACACGAGATTTATAAACCATGAATGGTATTGTAATAACTAAAAAATATTAGCGGAAGCATTTTGCGTCCCCAATCTGAAAATCGCCCAAAAAATATAAGGCAGAGCTAAAACTCTTAGCTACTAAATAATTTAAAGAGGCTAAAAATCATTTGATTTTTTAAGTCAACAAAAATCCGTCAATTCAAAAGAATATTTTTTGATTAATTTAGTCTTTGTCATTTGTACCTTCTACCATGTCGTTCAATGTCATTCTCGTCATTGTCAAAATTGTCGGTGGCGACGTCCGGAAAAGCTCTCAGCAGAAGAGGTCCATGGGCGTCACCAAGCACAGTTCCGCGACCACCGATGTTAATTATCTCCTCTCCATGGGCGTCACCAAGCACAGTTCCGCGACCACCGATGTTAAGTATCTCCTCTCCGACGGCATAACCCTCATCCTTCTGTTCGTTTTGCGAGTGGGTAAGAGGAGACATGATGAGATTTTGGGTTGGTCTTCTCAGGCTAGTAATAAACAATGCGCAAGTTTACCGGGTAGTCTCGTTCGAGCTGAAATCAAAAGAATAAACAAATGTTAGGAAGCTTGCGGGTAGAAAAAGATGTGTCGGAATCAAACTTCCCTGACCAGGATCATGCGGCTGCCCTGACACTACTTGGAAGCCCCGGACGAACTTAACAGGATGCGGAAGCCAAACAATATCTTATGCAAAGAGGGGAGGGGAGCTGGCTGTGTCTGCCGGCTGATAACAAATTGTATCTCTAAACAAAGTCTGGGAGTCTCCACTTGCCAACCTCCACTTGCCCTGTGAGTTTGTTTATAAAAGCCATTATCTCCATATTTTGTACACTATAGAAAGATATTTGTTGTGCCGTATCGCAGCTCGGGTACAAAATGTGAGGATTGCCAAAATAGGAGTTCATGAGAATGCAAAATAAACACGCGGGAGGTTAATGACATGACTTGACTGGTTAATTGGGGGGGGGGTATCCGCATCTAGTTCAATTGTAGTACGAGGAACCCGTTTTATTCCAAGCCACCCTTTTCGTGGTCTATTCCTAGTCACTTGCAATCGTAATAGAACGAATAAGAGAGAAAAATGACTAAAAAACTTCAACTACAGTAGAATCGAAAAGGGCGCTGCGTGCCGCCATGCCCTCTTTTGACGCAAGATAACCTCTGTTCGGCCGATTGGACGCGCAAGATTACGAAATCATCCAATTAGCGGGAAAAGGCACGTGCGACTTCCTACTTCTCACTAATCTGAGACTCTAATTTGTCTGAAATTGATTGGCCATAACAAAATGGCAAAACAGCAGAAGAATTGTCAGCCACCAAATGACGAAAATAACGACCAAATAAATCTTCCCTGACAATCTCTATTATTTCACGCATTTTTGATTTTATAAAAAATTTTATAAAAAGGCGTTAAGCGGCAGAAATCTCCTCCTTTATTAAGTTGGCGATGCATGAGGTCAGAGCGAATGATATTAGTGCTCAGTGCCGGTAAAAAAAACGTACGGCATTTTATTCAAATTACCGACAAGGGCTATCAAACGTTAAAAATTAAGAATGATGATCTGCGGTAGCCTACCCCATCAGATGATGGAGCTCTCTTCTGATTGGCCTATTGCTGCCGTTGTTCCCTACTGGCGGTGCAGTTAGCGGACGGTACGCCCCATGTGTCCCTCACTAAATTCGAGTGGCTAGGAAAAGGTCACGAAAAGGGGTGACAACAAATAGGACGGATTCAGGATTCCTCGTAACCTTATTTAATTCTCGGTTGAAATTGCCCGGGTAATTTTCATTATAAACGACCATGGGGCTCAAACGTCAGCAGTTTTTGCTTCTAGATTAATTTTTGTTTTTCGGTCCTTGACCCCATAAAACAAATTCTGATGCGCGGGGGGGGGGGGTTTGTCTTTCAACTGATTAAAAAAACCCCGAAAGGTCTGTTGGGGACCGGTCAACAATGACGTCAGAGGTAGGGTAGAGGAGGAGTAAAAAACGAAAATTTTTGCAAGGGTCTCCCTTAAGATTCAGCACTTTTTAGGTAGTCGATTTCGATTTAACATCGAACGCTGACATCATTGTTGAGCACTTCTTTACTCATATGCTCTGTATTACGCACAACATAGACCTTGTACAGTACGCTATGCTATAGGCCTAACGGACTTTAGAGAGGCAGTTTGGCTTCGGAATTTATTTGCGGTTACCAAAGTCCCCAGACTTTAAACTAGACTTTATAAATGGGGTTGTGAAGTTTTGCTAGACTGAAAGCCTGATCTCTGTCCCTTTTACAGCACTAGTATCATCTGTTTAGTTTGTATTTCTGAAACAAGTGACAAGCAACCGGAAAGTGAACAAGCAGTTTGTGTGGTCAGCGTAGGATCCCTGCAGGCCGAAACCCGGAGTTTCATAACTTTGAAATTTCGTAAAAAAAAGGTTCTTGGAGATTCGCCGATGAAATAAATTGTCAAATTATTATTAATATTGAAATAATTTGGAAAAAAGTTACTTTTAGTTGAATAAAACTGGCAATCATTATAAATAATATTTGATTTACCGTATTATTCAAAACAAAATTAATATAGCGCAACAAAGTTGGGGGCGGCGAATAGTTTTTTAAAAACTGGTAATTTCGTGAAAAAGCGACGACACTAGTTCAAAAGTCCTCTAATATGTTAACAAGATGTACAAAGCCATTTTCTGTGAAACGTGATCGAGAAATATAAATCCTGGAAGAGAACGACCAGATTCAAACTTAATATTTAATTGGTATTTCTCAGTTTTTAGGTCTGCAAAAGGGAGATGAAGCCACGTCAGATACAGCGTATAAGTACAATATACAGGATATTATGGGATAGGGAAAGGAAGTCTGCTGTTTCGGGACGCTTGCCTCCCATCCATGATCCGGTCGAAGGGTTTGGATGAATTCTTTAACCGCACGGCAAAGTTTCATCCAAGCTGTTCGCTTAGTGAAGAAATGGTCAACACCAAAACCGCTCTCGTCGGATAGCTAAATTCGATCTCAAAGATAATGAGGCACAATGTAGATGAGAAAACTCAGCCAGCTAAAAGGAGCTGAAGGCCATGGCGGAGTTTCGGTCCGCCTTGACGTTGTTCGGTGAAACGACGATGAGGATCACGGACGAAGCCGAACAGGCCGAGAACGGTCGTCTGGATTCACACCGGATCGTCTGAAAGCTTGATCATGGTAACGACCTTTTAGCACTTGTTTATAAACGATGTAATAGGAATTGGGCTCTGGCTGATGAATTAAACTACTCAACATTTTTGGATGTTCTTCCTCGCCACCAAGCCACACTAATCTTGAAGATTCTGACCTCTGGACATCACTTCCGAGTGGAAACTGGACGCTGGGTTGGACTGCCAAAGGATGAAAGAAACTGCAACCACTGCGGCGTGCTGGAGGACAAACAACATGTATTGTTCGAGTGTTTTTTGTTTGATGAGCTGCGGACTACGCTGTGTACTTTCATTACCGAAATGAGAGACTTACGCATTTTTTTCTGGGAGACACTGAAAAATCGTCAGGTTTGGGTCAGGCGGATGAATTGTGTGGCTAACTTTTTGAGAAAGGTTTTAAAAATGTCTTTTTTGTGCATAGCGGAAATGTGGTTCTATGTTCTAGCCCAATCCCATGATGATGCATTTCAACTGCATCTCTGCTGCCTCGAAATGAGATGGGAAATAAATTATTAATATTATTACATGTGTGCAATCAGAAGGTCCAAGTCTTCTGAAGAGAGTCCTCCAACAGGAAGCGGGAGAGATGACCAAGCGACCGTTCGGTAGAGAATCTAATTACGACTCAAGAACTACCGTATCAAAAATAAAGAAATGAATTGCAACAAGACAGCACGCAAACTGAACTTGATCATCTTCCACCAACAGGGGCTTCGCGACCGAGACAGGAACTTCTAACATAAAAGTTCGAAGCACACAGCAAATTGTTGTCAACCTAAAATTTATATAAAAGGTGCAAAAAGGTAAGCATCAATCAATCAGTCAATGCGAAGATCTGCTCAACACGATAACGCGCGGCGTCGGGCGAGAGGGAAATTCGTTTTTGGCAGAGAAATATTTTATGCGTGAAGGGATGGAGAGTGCAACGGGATTATGTGAAGGGAGAAGGACATTTCCTTCGTATGCAAATTTCCAGCTTTGTATAGGACGCTCCCGAGCTGCAGCGCATGCATGTGTCATAGTCAACTTGAGAATCTGTTGCACTTGGTGTCTCGGTTTAGATAGGAAGGAGACACGTGGCCACAAGTAGGGTTGGGTTCACATGGGATGCAATTTCCCATGGGATGGGATGGGACGTCCCATTTCGTATCCCACCAATCTACCACGGGATGGAAAATGGGATGTATGGGACGTGGGAAGGTTTGGGAAGACGTTTTGCTTGGAGTCAAGGGGTAGGCACTTGATAGGCTGGGGCACTCCTGACCCAACCCCCAAGCAAAATTCTTTCAATAGTAAACAAGTTTAGTTTCACCTGAAAGCTAACGACCGAAACTTTCCCGAGATAATACAAATTTTTGTCAAGAAAATCTTGATTATCAACGATGAATTCTGGCACCGTTGTTATTGATCACCGCCTCCAGACCTTCAGTTGTTTTAGCTTCCGGCTGTGAGCTTCCAGGTGAAACTATATTTGTTTACTACGGTTTTTTTTTATGCAAAGTTTTTGTTGACTTTTGTTTTCGTTTTTTTTGGCGTACACTTAATCAGGAAATTGAGCGATGAGAAAAGCAGTAGCACGCTGCGCCTAAAATTGGCTCAAACTTTGACCATCCTCATTTGCTGGCTCCCAGTAAAAGGTTGGTTTTAACTTGGTTAGCGCTATCTTGCGGCCACGTATGTATGCCCACATAGACATTTACTCGCATTATTTTTGTCTGTCAGCAAGCGGTTGGACACTTGAGCCAGCTGCTCATCTCTTTTGTTCATCACTAACGGAGCCCCGCCGGGAACCAGGGGTAAGGTGAATAAGGCCGACATAAACTGCAGTTGAGCACCCACGAGACGTTTTAAAGGCAACACTCGGAGCTTCATTTTGAGCTAACGAGAGACAGTGAGCAACGCCTCCAGACACACCGGTGCCAATGTTGTAAACATCAAACTACTGGTTTTTTAATGTCATCAATCTAAAATGATCTTATTGCCTAGCAGAGAAACATGATGTCTTCGAAAGAAGACATCCAGGTGGGCCACATCAGCTAAGTGGAAGCCATGCGAAGCATTTTATCGGACAGAGCACAATGTCTGGAAAGATGAAATGTCTTTTGGACACGCTAAACAAGGCATAGGACATCTCAGCCTGTGAGACTTTTTGCCTCCCGACATTTCGGTATCATTGCCTATAGCGGACAAGACAGTATAATGTCTGGAAAAACAAAATGTCTCTTACATTTCATATCGAATGCAGTTTTAAAAATAGAACTTAGTTTTGACGGACAGGGCATGACGTTTGGAAAGACGAAATGTCTTTCGGACACACTAAACAATGGATAAGATATGTCGACATGAAACATTTCATCTCCCGAAATTTCGGTATCATGAGCTTCGTTCACGATTCTAAAACTCCAGCAAAAAATTTACGACGTGATATATTAGAGCAATGACTTGTCTGTCCAGATTACGCTGTACTAAGAACTGAGGATCTTTGAATATACGCAGCGTCGCTTGCCGCTGAGCATTCGTAAGAGAAAGCCACACGGCAGCTCCAACAGCAACAACGCACACAACACATACAGTCGCCGGTTGACCAGACACGGCCGCCGTCCGTTAGTCGTCGCCATAACTGATTCAACGTATCCGGGAATCACTAGCTCCGTCTTCACCTCATAGCGCTCATCCCGGAAGAGATTGCTCGTGATAAACTCCAATTTTTGCGCCCTGAACGCCGCCTTGGTCTTAGCATCCGCAAAAGCAAACTTCTTGCTGAATTTGATCCGAGTGTGCTGGAATTCTTCCATTCCGTGATCGGAGGGCGGATCGGTGATGTCGTCTGCGTAGGAAAAGACAAAGTCCTGCTCACCTTTCCATGTGTCCTGGGAAGAGCAATCAATATTTTTCAGTGACTCATAATTTAACTGGAAAAGTAATATCGGTCAACTAATTTGGTTATGGAACTAAACTAAAAGTCTCAGTCACTAAAAGAGAACAAACTAAGGATCCTTGATTACCGAGTTTTAGTTGACTAAAAATCTAATTAGAACACGGATTTCAGTTGTTGGTATTAATCTCCGGTACGAATATTTCCAACCTTAATGTTCACCAGACCATCGGTTCACAGTAACCCAGTACAGAGCCAATTGACAGATGGACAATTTACAGAAAAAAACGTTTTAAAATAGTCAAGGCTACTCTACCGAAACCAAGCTTGTGTTTGGCGCGTTATATAATGAAACAAATTCATCTGTAAATTAATAAAAAAACTGTACTTTTTCAATGGTTTTCATTCTGATCGAATTTGCACTGGAATGATGATTTTTTGAGAAATCAGCCGCACTCGGGCCTGAAACAACCATTTTAGTTTGCTCAATGGCAGCCGATGCATTAAATTGAAGAGCAATTTTTATTTATTAGTTCCAGTAACTGAACATGTTAGTTTAGTGTCAGTTATCATTAACTAAACTTTTTACAGTAGTTTAAGTGTCAGTCAATGAAATGATCACTTAGACTTCCTAGTGTAAATTTCTTTTACTTTAGTTTGTCTAAAAAACTCAAAAAACAAACTTTTATGAAAATTTAATGAATAAACAAACTTCAATGAAAAAACTTTACCAAACTTTGAAAACTTTAACTTTAACAAACAAACAATAAACAAATTCTAAACGTTCTTCAGCTCAAGTGAGTTACGGACGAGTTTCAATTTTATTTTGTTGTTGTCACCATTCGTTCCTTGTCGCCGTCTTTATCTCGTTTTATGTGGAACGAAAACATGGTCCAGACGATCCGAGGACGAGCCTTGCGAACCTTCGCAATGTGCTGCTTGACCTGCTCCGGCGACAAGGCGGCCTCACTCCAATAGCGAAATTGGGCCCCGCTTAATAACTTGTTCATGTAGATGTAATATGTGGCAACGGTCAACAATCCGCCGAAAATCTGCATAAACATGTACGGTCTGGGGTAGCCGCCGCCATCGTGGTTGATCACAAGGATGGTTCCGCCCACTACCAGTCCCACTCCGACAGCAACCATCCCGACGAAGATGAAGTAGGCGAGGGTGGTGGAACTCTTCCAGAAGTCTCCGCAAGCCGCTGAGCAGGATTGCAGACTTTTAGGCCTTCCACTATAAGAATGGCAAAACTAAACTAAATAAAGCAATTAGGCAGAAACTGCACTAAAAATTATAGCGGTTAATGATTTAGTTTTACTTTCTTGTTTCCACAAAAACTGTATGAAAATGCTTAGCAATCACAGATTTAAGAAGGGATATGTGGGACGATTTTCAGATGGGAAGCGCGGAATGCTTTCAATTTATGTTGTTAAACTAGTCAATAATTTTTGGCTGAATTTTAAAATTGGAAAACCACTAGAAGATTCCGTCTTCCTTGATCTTCACCGTAAAAATGACGATTTTTCGAAATACAATCAATACGATTATTTTGAAAACTATCCCATTCCAAATCTAATTTTGAATCGATTGGTATTTATCAAATTGTTTAATGTAAGGGGCGGAACTATGAGAAGTTTTTAGAATATAAAAATTTCTGCGAAGCTATCCAGAGTTCACCTGTAGCTCCGCCCCCTTATATGCGAAAATTATTTCGCTGATGCCAATATATTTTAAATTGAATTTGAAATGGGATAATATTAAAATAATCATACTTACTGCATTTCAATAAACCGACATTTTAAAATGAAAATCATGGAAAATGGAATCTTCAAGTGTTTATCTAACTTTGAAATTTCGCCATAAAAAAGTTTTAATTTAGGCATTGATGAGATATATTTTGTGAATCATGAATAGTGCTGTACAAAAAATTTAAAGGAAGCATTCTGCGTTCTCCCTCTGAAAATCTTTCCAAGTAAGATAAGACAAAACTAAACGGTATAACTACTGGAAAATTAAAAGAATCTAAAAATCTAAACTTTTTACTTAACAAAAATTCGTCAACTCAAAAAGCTGACTTGACAAATTTTAGTTTTTGTCATCCGTACCTCATATGACTTAATTCAATGTTGTCATCGTCGTTGTCAAAATCGTCGGTGGCGACATCCGAAAAAGTCCTCAGCAGGAAGGGTCCATGGGCGTTACCAGGCACAATTCCGTGACCAACGGTAATTATCTCCTGTCCGACGGCGTAACTATCATCCTTCTGTTCGTTTTGCGAGTGGGCAAGGTGAGACATGTTGTTTTGGGTTGGTCTTTTCAGGCTAGTAATAAAGCTACGCAAATTTACCGAGTAATTTCGTCCGAGATAAGGTCAAAAGAATGAACAAATATCAGGAAGCTCTCGGGTAGAAAAAGATGCGTCGGAATCAAGCCTATCTGGCCAGGATCATGCGGCCATCCTAACACTACTTGGAAGACCCGGAAGAACTTAACAGGATGCGGAAGCCGAATGATACCTTATGGAACGGGAGGGGCTGACTGGCTGCGTCTGCCGGCTGATAACAAAGTCTATTTTTAGACAAAGTCTCTGAGTTTTCATTTGCCAGCCTCCAGTTCTGCCCTACAAATCTGTTTACAAAAGCACATCCGCTGGCATCTCCATATGTTGCGCGCTATACAATACATTCGTTGTGCCTTATCACAGCTAGGGTACACAATTTCAGGATTGAAGGGGTATGAGCTCATATGAAAGCAAAACAAATACACGGGAGTTCATGATGAAGGTTTGCGTGACGACGATATTTAATGCCACTAGTATCGGTATCATCAATGTATCCTTATTGTGTGTTAATAATGCTTTAAAATGGCTTCAACAGCCCTTATGACCTAACGACCACATCCATGTGGTCGTTAGGTCATAAAACTTAATCAAAAGTACGATCACAACCTATAGCCGCCTCTGACTGGCGAAAAAGCGTCTTGCTGACGCACAAAAGGGTTCATATGAGCTCTTGTGAAAACAAAACAAACACGGGAGTTCATGACGAAGGTTTACGTGACGACGATAGCAAATTTTTTTGAAAAGCAACGAGTGCCTTGAACATCAAACCCGCGCACCACCATAAGTTTTAAAATGATAATAAATAAAATTTTGCTAGTTATAAGGACTTAAGGTAATTGAGATAATTAAAAGTACGATCACAGCTGAGCCGCCGATTGACCCATACAGCGTCATGCTGACGCACAATTGGTTCGTTAGAAGAAGGTCTGACTCATGGATGTTAATACCTGCTGTTGCCATCGCCAGATCAAATGTAACGCAACATTGGTCCTTTTACCTCACGTAATTTCACGGGTCAATACTTTTTTCTTGCAAAATGGCTAAAGTGCAGGTCATCGGACTTATTAATTCATTGTAGCGGCAAAACGGCGGTACGTCACAAAGTTACGACGATCGTGCTTAATTTTCGACTTGGAGCAAAGCAACACGACATTCACCTTTTAACTACCTAAAACAATCGAGGAGTGCGACCTCCTCCTGGCCTTACCTTTTCCGATCTGTTATTGTTTCAGGCTACTGGCAGTGCTAATAGAACAGCTGGATTCGTCAAAAGATTGAAAGCACGTTTTGTTAACAATGTTACAATCCAATTGTTACAATTGCCAATTGAATGGCGTAAGCAGAAAATTAAGGGCGGAGCTAGTTCGAAGGCTATCTCATGGACTTAAAAGTGCGATGTCCGAAATGACGCGTAACTCCGTTACGAAATCATTTCTGCTCATTCCCATTCTAGGATTGGGTTTCCCAAGGTCTGAGAGCGTTTGGGAACAAGATAAGATTGGGATGAGATGAGATTCCCATGGGATTTGATGAAAAATGTGGACCCAGTGGAGATATTTCAGAAGGGCTAGGGGTGGGCATGGGGCACCCCTAGCCCACCAAGTGCCCACTCCCTGGCCCCCAAGCAAAAAAGTCATGCCAACCGCTTCCCAAACCTTCCCATAGACCCATGCATCTTACTCACCACCCCAAGATGGGCGACCGGAATGGGAAATGGAACGTCCCTTCTCATCCCGTTTGGAAACTGGGAAATAGTGAACCCAGCACTAGCCCATTCATCGAAAACTGAATTCTAGGCCCGACGATCTCCATTAAACATTACTGCTATTGGCCTTGACAGCAAGGGCACATTTTGGCGATCTCGATACTTCGGACATTCGTGGCGCGCAGCACATAAAGAGTCATACAGAGATTCAGAGTTCAGGGTAAACCATTTAGGCGCGACCACCACCCAAATTCTTAACGTGTGTGCACACTTTTAAAATTTTCCAAATCTGATTTTAGTAATCAATAAAGCAATAAGTTTCGCGCCTTTTGAATGATTTTGGATGTTGCGACATCATCCACGGCACAATGCCAATCATTTTTTTAAAACCGTCTGCAAAGCCCAACTTGCTGGCTTTTCAATCAACTGATTTTGGCAGAAACGATGCAATTTTTTGTGTTTGTTTTTTTCTGATCGAAGTTAACAATCTTGGCAATGGTTTAAAATTTGGGGAATGTTGTGCTCCATATATTTGCAATTCCCAGACGAAATTGCTTAATGAGTAACAGTAAAATAGGGGCTGGTCGAGGTTTGTCGGACAACATTTCCGGCAGTGTCCGGAGGCTAGCCTATTATTCAGTTCGTTTCCGCTAGTTCCTCCGAGCAACAAAAAATTTCAAAATTGCATATTTTTCAAAATCGTGAGTTACAGTCAGAGAGGATGAAATTCTCTATCCCATACGTTTTCGGATTTCCTTTTCAATGTTCGCGGCCCAGAAGGACGCCGTTTAAGTTTGTGCCAAAATGAAGTGGACATATGGTAGTTAGAGCCAAACTACGTACATCGCAAAAATAATGTTCAGACAAATTTTTCGTATGTGTTGTAGCTCCGAGTGAAAGATCGCCGAGAGCGTCGAGTCTCTAATACCGCTGAGTTCGACCGGTCGTCGGTCCATCTGGCCACTCGTGCCATCCGTCCGTTTGTCTGTCCGTCCGTCAACCCGTCGGTATATATACATAAATATATATATACATATATAAGTATAAGAAATCGAAACACGTGGGGTGTGAATGATTCACGATTCACGAACTCACATCGAAACGTGTGTTTCCGTTTTGAATCAAAAGCCCACCGCATACGGAGAGCATTCAAACGCAAAAATTCATATTAAACTTAACTAACTGCTGCTCGCTGAACGCAATATTTAAAAACTACAAATTGTCATAAAAGCCGATGTCATCCTGTGACTGTTCCGACTGTTGGAATGCGAAATCTTTAGGTTAAGGTGAATGTTCGCTAGTATTAAAGGTCATGGCATGCCCGGGGTGTCCGTACAGCATACAGCTGTGCCAAGGTTACGTCGTGGATCGTTGTTTAGGATTCGGCAAGCCGTGTGGGCATTCTACTTTTGATTTCTTTTCGAAGTCACCATTGACCGGGTTATTGAAGACAAAAATTGTGCCACAGAGTACTAAATATCATAAGTTACTCATTTATTAATTTGGTTCAATAATAACTTTAATAATCTTTGAAGTAACGCCAGGGTGGAATTTCAAAAATTTGAAATTTTGGTTTATCCCATACAGCATGCCAAAACCTAAACAACGACCCTCAAGTAACCTCAGCAAAGCTGTACAACATCGGGTGTGTCACATAACGCGTCGGTCCGTACGACTTTCAGGGCACCATCCTCAACAGCCACCAACTGATCGCCATCAATCGCATCTGGGGTCCTACATAAAAACTGCGAAAAAACCAAAAGGGGAAAACTACGAAAATCCAATTTAACAGACTGACTGACTGAGAGACAGACAGACAGACAGACAAACAGACAGGCAGACAGACAGACATTATTCAGAATGACGGACAGGTAGACAACGACACAGACAGGCAGCCAGACAAACAAATACAGTCCTGCATTTAAAAAACCTTACAGACATTGAGAAATTTTATGTACGTACGTCGGAACTCAGCAGAGCCGGATATCATATGCTCCAGGCACGAAGCGGGTTGCGTTCTTTACCGGCATCCGAAGACTCCACTCCCTGTGGTTTTTAGGCGACAATACTCAAGTTTTGCAAATGAAAGTGTGAAGTTACTATCAGAAGGTACAGAAATGCAGTAATTATTGGGAGCCGGCAGACAAGATGTCAGAGCTTCCACGAAAAAAGAGTGATGTATCCGCAAAATGAGTCGAGAAGCGCTCGACTAAAATGAATAACGTTTAGTGAGACCTTCTCAGAAACCTCCTAATCAAATAACATGCTGTTGATAAAGGGCACACATCAGAGAGAAGACACGCTGTCCGAGTGCGCCAACCAAAAAAGTAAGCCAGGTAGGCAGAAATGTAGCTACGGCCATTTGTGTAATCATTGTAAAGCCGCGATGTGTTGAACGTGGTGTACGGTATAGTAGCGTGTGCAGAAAGTAAAGGGCTGTTTATAGCTCGGAAAAAATCCTCTCATGAAAGGAAAAACCTCTTATCCAGCGTACGATCGCACGACTATAAACAGCTCGTCCAATTTTGAGAATCCCACGAACTATAAACAGGGTTGTGAGATCTCAAATGCGATCGCGTACGCGATCTTTTTCAAATCGCTCGGCCGAGCAATTTTCGTGCGATCTCACGCTGGATTTCCGTACAAACCAATACATTCCAATCACCATCCATTTTGAAATCTATTCTTTTTTATCTTTAGCGACCAATTACCGACCGATCTTTATTCGAAAATATATTTTTCTCTTTTGATACGATATGTTTTTGATTCTTGGATCAAACGATTTCAGTGTGGCTCAGCATCAACAAACGAAACTTCCAGGTATATGGAAAACAGTGTTGTTACTCAAATAATTACAAAATGAATATTTAAAAAATATTTTATCGAATAGTGAAAAAACTTCAACGAAATTGTTATGGAGGGTTGATTTTTTTCACAGGAACGGGATTTCTTTTGGTATCTCACGTGCAATTCAGCCAATGCGGTTTATACTAAATTGCTTGATTCCAAACAAAACGACGCTCATACAAACGTGAGACCTGGAGTGAGTACGTCTGTGCAAAAACAAGCTTGAATTCGCGCATCTCATCTCACGTCTCATCCAGTCGGCCATCCAAACTATAACGGCACATTAAGTCTGCGCCATGTGGTCGATGATTTGACTTTGAAGGAGAAATTCGCGTTTGCTGCTGAGTGCTGACTGGTGGGTGAGGAGAGAGTTTTTCAGTTTTAAATTTGAACGGACACTGTTTGCCAGTATTGTAGTTGAGCTCCTCAGATGAAATTTCAAAGGTAATTATTCTGATTGAGCACTTGTTTACTTACTAGTGGTCTTTTTTCTCGCGTAATTTTTCTTGATAATCCAAGGATCCGTGTGAGAATGAAGAGTTCGTTCACTTCCGGCCAAAGCCCTGACGTAGAATTCCACCAAGAATATCCGTTTCAGGAAAGAGATCAGAGTGACCTACTCGCTATCCTCAATATTCAGCAGAACACGCCAAAAATTATTATCCATAATTAACAAAACGCAAAACAATATTGAAGCTCGGAGTGAAGAAAATGTGACAAAAAATGATAGTTTAGAATTCCTTCCAACTATGTTAAATATCGCACGAATAATAAACTGTAGTACATTACAGTAGATAATCTGATTTTTTCTCTGCAAATCTAAGTGCTAGTAATGTCATCAAAACGTTCGTTTCAGCACTTACTGAGCTGAAAGAAATAAAACAAAATTTGTTCCTAAAAAATTAAAGATTACGTTTTACGACTAGCATCAAATTGTTTACTAAGCCCTTATTTTACTTTTGGCAAAATAAATGGAGAGGGCTATGCCCACAATTTCATACGACTTTATGTTATCTCGAAACCATTTCAAAACCACAACCACCAAAACCATTAAAAAAACTGCTCAAAAGCCGCTGAATTTTAAGAGACTGAACTGTATTTTATAGCCCCCATATTTTTTAAAACAAGATCTAATATTTTGGCCGAGTCATGAAAAATATAGTATGAATCCTACTTGTTTGCAAAGCATGAATGCTTCAATCCGACAGAATTGTTTGTCACTTTCAAACGTGAGTTTTCAAAAAGAACGGCTGTGCTGAAAGAGAAATTGTGTGTAAAATATTTGACGAAAACGATTGTGGGCATGGCAATTGAAAATTAATAAGGCCGTGTGAGTTGTGAGTTTAGCTCTCCCAAAACTAAATCAACTGTGCGTAACGAGTCGATTCCGCCCAAATCAATAAATCATCATGCGCGAGTTTGAAAATTGTTGCGATTCATATAACCGCATCCGCTGTTTTTGGCGAAATTTTCGCCTTTTTGTTACTTGCACAAAGTTTTCGCTTCGTCCCACAAACTTGTTTCTTCGTCATACAAAATACGCCTGTCGGTTGAAAACAAGTCCTGCACGGTTTTTTATTCCACAAAATATGTGTGATGTTTGTCCTTGGGGATAAAAAATTCTATTTCAGACATTGTTTGTGTGAACAGTACTCAAATTTATTTTGCGCTATGCGAAAAGTAATTCGGGTCGGACAAAACTCAAAAAGGTTTTATTAGGGTGTAACATGCGAAAACGGCCCACAATCCACCGTAAATTTGCATTGCCAAATACAGCTTGGGGTAGCCGCCGTGTTAGGTCTACCAACCGTCAGTTGGATAGTTAACAAGTTTATTAGACGGATAGTAAAGACCGTTAGAGAAATAAACTGGAAGAAAGGAAAGAAGAAGTAGAACTGACTGTAGAAATAATAAAAC
>LRSR01007645.1:0-14563 GCA_001579985.1 Hypsibius dujardini
ACGTGACATATTCGAATGCTACGTCCTATAGTCCTTGTCAGATGCAAGACCAAAAAATGTCAAGCCGTCTGCTGCTCTGACACGTTAAATGATCAGACCCAAAATAATGCTATGTTTATAGTCCGTGTCAGATTGCCAAAAAGCCACTTGAAATGGGTCAACTCTGCCCCCTTTTGCCAGAACGACTATGAACATCTTTCTAACAATGTCAGAAAAACTCTCCAAATCAACGTTATTTTGGGAGTGTCGAGTCTCTGAACAACCCCTCTGTACCGTCGGCAACGAAAACCCCTTCGTGACACCTCTTTGGGTCAACCATGCCGACGGACAAACCTTCCGGGTATACCGTTCGCTTTGTCATCGAACGCAAAGCCCTACAGACAGCCTCACTGGATCGCTTACGGCACCAAAAACTTAAAGGCGCTCTTCAGCCCGACACCGTGTCGGATTTCGGCGGGTCATACGGGGTGTTAGTAAGGGGTTTCCGATCTTGGAGCACGAAGGAGGCTATCACTAAAATTTTTTCTTTAACGTTAGGCAAGCTTTAACATATTAAAACTCTAAAAATTGCCCCACCCATACCCCACGGGGGGGGGGCCTAAAGACATTTTAACCGCCGGGGGGGGGGAGCAACGATCCGGTCGGTCAATCCGTCACTGCCCTCTGATGCGAGACATGTGCAATATCTGTCAATATAGTATAGTATAGTATATAGTATATAGTGTATCTGTCTTGGGACCTCTCAGTTTGCCAGAATACAGTTGGCGAAGCAAGATCGGGCAAGCCATGCCTTCGTAGCATATATGTTGTAACCCGAACTAAATTAAGCAGAACGAGTACATGACTATATGTCGGCAGAGACTCCATGACTAGGTCCTAGCGGAAACTGCATGAGAGTTGCGTGGTTGGGCCTTCATGCTCCATCACATGAACAATTACATTAGATAGTGGCGAGCAAGATAGCATAACCTTTATAACCCGATCTAACCAAACTTGGAGCCCGATTGGGAGTTAAACGTTCATGACCCTCACACTGATTAATTATCTTCGCCGTGTGCTACCACCAAAGTTCTTCACGATGGCGCTGCGGCCCGTGCAGGTGGTAATGGAAAGCTTCGTAAGTGCGAGACGGATCTTTATTAAACATAAATACTGTGCATTTCACATTCTTCTTGGGGAGAGGGGAACACTTTTTCGATCGAAATTGAAATGGCTCTGTATGCTTACGACATGTAATATAGCCATCACAGGCGGACAGATCGGGATTTTACCGCAATCGGTGAAATCTCTAAACATAGTTAACTTATTCGCAATCAGAAAGTTGATTCGTCACTGCTGAAGGCCTTACCGAAATCGGTCTTTAAACTATTTCATCGCAGTTGCGGCTACATCTTAAGGCTTGTTTTATGACATGGCCGCTAAGTGCTCACGCAAGACAGAGCACCCAATGAATGATTCTTTGATTCCTCTGCAAGACTACGTGATCATTTAAAGTCATGACTATAGTTCTAATCATGAGGAACTTTATTAATTTCGGTCAAAACATTTATCCCTCTCTTTCCTTAATTCTTTCCTTAATTCCTTCGTAGTCCTATTTGTCCGTATTCTTGACTTCTGTTTGCATTTTTTTAGGTTAAAAATATCAGTTCGGCACATGGCGTGGTCCAGTTGATTTGCCGACGGTTGCATTTCGAGTGCGCATTGCTAGTCTCCCTCAACGCGTCAAAAAGTATTTTTATGCAATCAGAAAGTGATTATACAAGAGTTCTCATTTTTCAGGTGCAACTTTGCCCTACAAGATTTTGAGTGGGGCTCATCAGCCGGCAGTTTCAACGCCTCCATCCAGGCGACCTTTGGCGATAACACTACCAACGCTATTGGCGTTGCTGCCCTCGCAATGACGATGGATCGGATGCGGGAGATTGACTTCATCTACCCTTCCACGAGTGTCCATTATGTGATTGCGGTGTGTGAGAAACATCTGGTTTCTGCGGGAGATGGAGCGTTTTTTGTCGCGCTTTTCGCGGGCGTTCCTGTGATCGCCACGTTTACAGTCATTGCGCTCATTTTCGTCCTACTCGCCGGACTGATCACTTCCAGCGAAATGGCAATAAAGCAATTATCTGCGCCTTCGTCCAAGTCCTCGGGAATTTCGGTCTTGACGCATTCGTTATTTCGCCTTTACACGATCGCATTCGGCCAAGGTATTTGCAGATAATGTTTATTATTTATGAGAAGGTAAGAGGGTAAACTGTGTTCCTCAAAAATTACATGGGTAATTTAGCCGACGGTTCGCTTAGGATCTTTTATAGGGTGGAACTACAATCCCTCAAGAAGTGCAAGAAAGGTGGCGGGCAAAAGGGTGAAAAAGTTAATGTTTCTAAAAACTCAATTCGAAATTTGATCACATCTTTCTTGATAATTTTGGAACTTTTGGAGACCAGGGGGTTTGACTTCTCGAGCCCACCCCCTCCCCAGTTCCAACACTGGTCCCTGTAATTTTATCAAAAACTTGTGCGGTAGATCATTATTCGGCAATTGTTTCTCCTTGATATTTGCAAAGCAATTGTACAGACCTTATGATGGAATGAACGACCAAAAATATAAAATCTGCTTCAAACACGCAAGTTTTCGTCAGTATTTTGGCACGAGGAATGCAGACTGCCCGAAAACAGCAAGTTTTACAGTGACGAGGACCGAATTGCCGAATTTCGAATTCAGTCTTTAAAATTTGTTCCCTCGTTGCTATACCTTCTGGCTTTGGCTTCAAGGCAAGTGGCGGATTGAGGTTGGCCTGAAGGGGATAGCAAGATTAAATTTTGTAGGGGATAAGGAGAGGTCTGATGCAACCGAAAAGCTTCGTGAGGCGATAGCCATTTTCTGCCACTCTTTTTCCGGCGAGGGACATCATAGTGTTTGGCTTATCATTCTAATTTGATGTCCAGCCACAACCCGCATACGTATGTTTTCAGACGATGTGGCATTCACCAGATCCACTCCTCGATCCCTGTACGGCCTCTACACCGTGTGGTTCTTCATGGTGACAGTTGTCGGGGCGGTGGTCTGTTCTCTTCTCCCATCTTACCTCACGGTATCCACGGCGCAACTTCCGTTTACCGATCTCCAGTCGTTTCAACGGTCCGGTTACAATCTCGTGGGACCGCCGTTGGCGTTTAAATTACTGAATGTGCGTCTCTACAAACACTCAGCTTAATAAGTGTTGCTTGGAACTGTAAGCACACGTAATTCCATGACTCCCGTAAAACAATTCTACAAGGGTTCGTTTAGGCTCCTTACAAATCGGAACCAGAACCCCTTATAGTTAGAACCCGGCGGTGGGCAAAAGGGAAAAATGCATTTTTCTAAAATGTTCATAATTCGGCCATTTCTTCCTAATATTTTATAAATTTATGGAGATCCGGGATTTGGGATCTTCGGCTTTTGAAGAGGTTTTGACTTCAGTGGTTTTGACACTCCCTTTCGAAATTCGATTTGGAATCTTTCTTGAGTATCAGGGAACGGAATTATGAGCCATTTTCAATTTCGCTTGCGAACGTCAGAACTACATTTCAGAAATGACCCTTAACCCCGCCCCTCCCCACCAAAAAAATTCTGCTAATGTCAATTGATTCCAAATCGAGTTTGGAGAAGGATAGTTCGAACATCTTGAAATCGAACTTTTGTAAAAACTTGCAAAAGACTTCGTTTTTAAAGTTTTCACAGTTTCTAAAAAATGAATCCTCCGGTGTTTTCAGGACTTCTATATTTTGCCAAACAAAGTTTTATAAACCACGATGATGAAATAATATTTATAAATCATCACTGAGATTTTCAGAAACAAAGAGACCTTGTTTAAGTTCCACCTCTGAAAACGGTTCCAAGTGAGATTTCAAAACACTTTAAAAGCTTCACTTTTTTACCACATTTGAGGCTTTTGGAGTCCTATGTAAAATCCTTAATAATAACTAAAATAATAGTTTAATACTGACTAAGAACTGAAAATATTATGTTTCCATATAACATTAACGAAAATAAGTAAGCATAAAGAAATAATACTATGAATAAGCTGCGTAGGCAATAATTTTTGGAGTAGAGGTTCCTCTTCTGGGGTTATTATGAATGAGGAAAGAAGTGGATATTTCACTTCCATCTAGGAAAGCTCCGACCCGGTTAAGCGAACATTGGCAAACGAGATCCAAGTGGTTCCGTTAAGAGAGGAAAAATTCTTCGACTGCGCAGACCGAGATGAAGCCCTCCATGGTGAGCGTCTGCAGAAAACAGCTTTCGCAAACATCGCTGGCTTATCGCACCTCAGCCCACGCTGCCAGACCTCGGTTATCGCGGTGTCACATTTGGCCCACATCTTCATCGCGACATTCTTCACGACAAAACGATCGCATTTGCGTAATAATTTCACGAGAGAGTAAGGCAACCTTAGGAGAATGCGTTTGAAAAAGAAAAAAAAAGGAAAGTTGTCAAGTTTTTAATCTCCTCGTTTTATCTCCTACCTTTCCAGGTATCTCGTCCTTCAGGAGCACGGTCTGGTCCAGCACCTAGACACCTTGCAATACTACACTATTTTTCAAAAAACCGGCTTCACCGCTCAGCAGGCTCAACACTGCCGGACAAAAGCCTTTGTTTCCACCAGTTCCGTTTCACGCAAATCGATCGGCTGGCGTACCCTCGCGTTTGGGTTTTGGTTTTGTGCAGCTTCTGCGGGAGTTTCGGTTTATGTTTTGGTGATTGAACGAATGATAAATAGTCTACGAAACTCGTGAAGAACTTACGATCTATTCGTACTGAAAACGCTTGTGTAAAATAATTACTTTCGGTACGGTACGAATGTTGCTATATATGGTTTCTACGTACAGTCCGGGGCATTGATGTCAGACCGTTTAGCCCAAGACAATGGGTTTAAAAGCTTACGACCAAAGGAACCAAAGTACTTCACAGTGCAGTATAGAATGCCTCAAGGCAGCGTACAAGAATCTCTGGATCCGGCCGAGCCTGGAGATAAAATTTGTGATTCAACCAATTTGAGGCTTTAATAGGCCATTATCCAAAAGCCATTGTTTTAGAGTCGTTATATTAGACCTTTGTGCAGAAGGTTTTCCAAAGGATGAAACAGGACTGGGTTTGTTGCTCGCTCCTGGATGCTACGAATCTCCACGTTTTAGGCTACAAACCCCTTCCCTTCCTTTTCCCCTTCCTTTTCCCCTTTTTTCCGTTGGTTTTGTGATTGCTGACAAAGATCCATTTGAGTCATCATGACAAATTGATTATTTTGAAAACCCCAGTTGCTTTTTAATCTTGTAATGCAAGAACTCTGCTGATGCTGAACGAGATTGGACATTGGTCGAATAAATGGTGTGGCAATATTTGTTACTGCTGCGGCGTAATTATGGTTGTATTTGTAGCGGTTGATGGAAAAGCACTAATCGGACACGGCCAGGGACTTATCTCATATCCAGGGACTCCATATTCGGCGGTCAGTGTGAACTATTTTACGGTGGAAATGCCTTAGTGAAGGTAGATTTGTGTGTTTGGCAATAATGCCCGCGACATAACCATCTTATTGAAGTGAAGTGAAGTGAGGGAGTGAAGATACAACTAGGCGCTTGAGTTTCACACCGCGCTCGCTTGGGTCATGTCCAATATTTAGAGTTTCAACGTTTTTGTAATGAGAAAACACTCCGGATTCCAAAAACATTACTCCGCATTTTATCGAGTGAAGGTATTGGTCAACATCGAAAAATAGAAAAGGGAAGGAGACAAAAGGGGGGAAGGGAAGTAGAGCTTTGCAAACCGCACTTATCGCCTTTTTGGCAAATTTCTAAAAATTAAGCAATGAATTATGAAGTATCACCGTTATGATTTTGTGCTAGAGCAAGGGAGCCTACTGATTTGTTTACCTTTCGAAAAGTGCTTGTGTACGGCGCAGAAGCTTAAAGTGGAACATCAGTTCAGCAAGCCAAGTGTACGATTCAAAGTCACATTTGTACATCGTTTTCGTCATTCAGCACACATTTTCACACAAGAGATCCGCACTGCAAAAAAACGTTTAAACAATTTTCTTTTTGAATGGAAATGGAAATGAATCGCGCTCATTTTTGTAGCCGTCGGCGTGTTAAATTATAGCAAACTATAGCGGCGTATAGCAAACTGCTTTTGAAACCAACGATTGCGCCCTTGCATTCAAGCAGAATTTCATTCCTTGCTAACGGGATGTTTGAGCTGTATGCTTATGCATTCCGTCAAGGAAATAGTTACTTGCTCTCAAGTTGCTTTCATCATTCCAAAATACCTATAACCCCAGCTTTTTGCCTAATTGAGATACCGAAAAAAATTGTGTTGATCCTTTTGCGGGAGAGCTCTGAACCCAATCCGCAGGCTATTACAAAAGCGACCGAGGTCTTGCCGTACAGTGAGATATACGAATGTTCAAGTAGAAAACAAGAAGAGGGTGAACTGGCGGCCACTTTCACTGACATGTCAACGTGCGAAAATCCCACCGAGAACTGCCAGATGTTTGTTGTTGCTGTACCAAACAAAGTCCAAGCTTATGATGCGACGTTCGTCACGGCGAAAGGATCACCACACCGGAACACTTTTAGCCGAGAATAAGTTAAGCTTGCCAAAAGCTGAGCAGACGTTTAGGCACTATCAGATGTACAGACAGAAGCGTAAACAAACAGACAGACAGACAGACAGACAGACAGACAGACAGACAGAACAGACAGACAGACATATTTTCACATAGCTAAACTTTATGTACCAATATGAATTTTTTATTTCAAGTAAATTGAAGCCCACGCTTTCTGCGAGACTAATACCAGGTCACGCACTGCATGGCCTTTATGACGCCCGGATGTGGGCGGAGACAATAAGGTTTGGAACGTGTGTCTAATATAACTAAGTTTCAGGTTCGTCCAGGAACATGGTCTGAGTTAGAAAAGCAAATGACCTACGATTCATCCAGAAGAACGGATATCGCTGTAAAACAGTATCTCCACTACAGAACGAGGGATTTTGTTCCCATTATTTATTCAAGCAGAAACGTCCTTAAGTTCGGTTGGATTGGCTCAGGGCTCATGGCGGTTCTGGTTGGCTGTAAGAAGAGTGCTGAAACTGTGCAGTGGACAACTGCAAACACGGCAGACACTTAATACGATAAATGGAAAGTGAGCGTGGATAAACACAGCTGCCGAAGATATTCCACAAACGAAGGACGGTAGATCGAATTACTGTGGCTTCAGGATACTACCTTGAAATAATTTTCAGAGGTGGAACGCTCAATAGATCCCTTCAATTGTTTTAAATTAATCCCATTTTAGGGATGATTTATAAAATTTATTTCAGTGGCATGGCACTGAAGAGTTTTTTATGGCGGAATTTCAAAGTCGGGAATATACTGGAATATTCCATTTTCCCTCATTTTAAAAACTTTGATTTTTGGAAAAAGTTTGACTTGAAAGTTTTTGACACTATCCCTTCAATTCAATTCAATTCAATTCAATTCAATTTGGAATGGATGGGCATCAGCAGAATCTTTTTTGGATATCAAGGGGCGGAGCTATAGATCAGTCTTGCACTTAAGACTGAAAACTTCCGAGTGACATTCCCGAAATAACCCATAACTCCGCCCCCTCAGCTCCAAAAACGATTCTATTGATTGAGCCAATTGATTCTGAAGTGAATTTTCAGAGGGAGAATGTTAATAATCTTCAAGTCCAACTATTTCCTAAAGTGGAAGTTTTTGCAGCAAAAACGAGGGAAAATGTCTTGTCAAGTCCCATTTTATTCGTAGCCCCAACAACATGTGTAGGCGCTTATCCTACCAGGCATTAATGGATCGGTTTGGATTCTGAAGGACCGGACGAAATTGCGGCCACAAAGTTGTAGAGCATACGCTAAAAGGAAAATGAGCGTGGTTAAATACAGCTGCGAAAGACATTCCACAGACATACGAAGGGGGATCGACTTACTTAAGCCTCAGGATTCTAAGCGTGAACTGTTTTTACCGGCTCGTGTGACGAAGGCTGGGCTACATATGGTACATAATCAACGAGGATGAAAGAGTCTGAGAGGAAGAACAGCGCGAGAAATTATACAGTCCTTTTACAGGTGTTGCAATCTCGTAAGATCAGGGCAAGTGTATTGAGAATAGTAGTCGCAAAGTTTGCCTGAGAAATGTCTTCTGAAGGAAGATCAGGCATCTCCGCAGCTGCAGTATAATTAATCCCTGAACGTCACGATACAGTGACGGTTCTAAAGATGCTGCCGGCCAACCGGGAAACTTTGCAAATTTCCTTTGACGCTGAGGTACGCCCCCTTTCACTCCAGTCTCGAAACATCTCTGTCAATAATTGTGTTTTCTTGACGTTCCCAGATTATGGCCGGCAATAAGGCCACCGAAACGTTTCACACGACAGTTGTGAACTTGATTTGCCGTCGGCTTCGCTGCGAGTGTGTTCATTGCTTATTCTTTCCTGAACTTCAAATTCTTTACGTCATGTAAATTGTTTTAATATTTTGCTACATATTTCTCCTTTCGTATTAATTATATATTGTAACTATTGTATATATTGTATTGAATTATTCAAACTTGTAAAACTTATTATTATCACTATTATACCAATTAAACTGTCTATTATCATTACTATTTATTATTTGTATATTATATATAATTTTTATTAATTGTTATCAGTGTTTATTATTGTTGATAATTTATTTAGTTTATATTTATTAAATCTATTAAACTTTTATTTCAGGTGTAATATTACATTCACGATCTACAACTGGAACACCTCCTCGAGCAACGGGTTTCATGACTTTTTCCGGGACCTATTCGGCGGAGATAATCCCTTTGACATTGGAGTGTCCTCTCTGATGATGACGTCAGAGCGTATGCAGACGGTGGACTTTATTTTCCCTCCTGAAAGCAAAAAATACGGCATTGCACTGTATGATAACGCTCTCGTCCCCATCAATCAAGGGGCGTTTTTTCACGCTTTATTCGCCCGGGTGTCCGCTGCCCAGACCTTCGCTGTCATTGCATCCATCTTTGTCGTCATGGTCGTGTTAATCTTGTGCAGCAAACTCGTCTTGACATCAAAATCTGCCTCGTCACGTTCAAGCAGACTTTTCTCCGTCGCGAACGGGATGTTTGAACTTTATGCCGTTGCTTTCAGTCAAGGTACAGTAAAGGTCCTTATTTTGCGTCCCCAGTACACATTTGATGTACGAAAAGTTTTTTCCCGTACGCATAAAGATAGATTAGCTAGATAAAACATCAATATTTTATGATAAATATACACGTCTGTATAAGAAAATAAGTAGCCATAGCAAATAAATAAACAGCCCTAGCAAATAAATAAGGGAACATCCGCTATTGACATCAGTAATTTTTACCAGGGGACCCGACACCCTCTCCCCTAACATCATTTCGTCAGAAATTTTTTAACACCCCGTAGATCTTCAGTTTCTGGCGTCAGAAACCAAAGACCCCTTTCATCAGAGAAAAAACGTGAAATGTATCTTTATCACTCCAAATCGGGCCTGTCCACCACCAGGTCGCTTCCGCAGCCAGTCCGTCAAATCTGAAGTGATAGGAATATCCTTAGGCGACGCTGGTACATGAGCAGCGACCTCGTCATCATCGCTCATGTCTTCGTAGTCTTCCTCCTGGTCTTCCGGCGCACAGTTGTGATTTTAACGCGCGACCTGCGTGACAAAGTATGCGCCGCACGTCTTGCAGACCATGCGATCTAACTTCCCACCCTTTCGTACTTTCGTAAGGAGGGGCAGTGGTATTCGAACGGCAGTGCCGCATACTTCGAACTGGAATCAAATGGCTTCAGCAGCATCCGAGTGTCCAGTCGGTAAAATGTTCCCAGGGTGTGTAATACTCGAAAAAAAATAGGAATTGCCGCAGAAATTACAAAATTAATAATTTGTAAGCCTAATGGGTTCCCTAAAGTTGAAGTCGGAACAGCCTACCCCCCCCCCCATGCCGTACAGTTAGAGTTCGTCAGTTCGAGTTTTCGCCCCCTAGCCCCCTTAACCAATACTAACGTCATAAACGGATGTTCCCTAACCATAAATACGTAAAACTTTGAAGTTACAGTAATTATAGAATCGTACAATATAATAGCTACTAATATAAATGTATCTACACAGTGAAAGTTCTCTTATTTTGCGTACGTCACAGGGTCTTTTTCAAAACGACGTTCAGTTCAATTCAGTTTCACTTTGTACTGTGGCTGCGGCTTGCCCGAACAACTGAACCGAATGCAGAGCGGCAATTACCAGTCGGCCGTTCTTAAATTTAAAGTCATAATTTTCTTTTATAAGCTTCACAAGCAACTTTGAAAGTTTAAGAAACGGCCAAGCGTTGTCGCTCGAGGCGTCTAAAAGAAGCACGACCTGAGAAATACAGGCGGATAAGAATCCTATTACACACCTGGTGTACGAAAAGGTTTTTTTTTCAGTACGCATAAAAGACGAATAGTCTCAAAGTTTTCAAACTTCATCGTTTTACGTATTTATGGTTATTTATTTGCTATGGCTATTTGTTTATTTTTATGGCTACTTATTTTCTTATACAGATGTGTAAATTTATCATAGAATATTTCATGCAAGGATTAATGTTTTATCTAGCTGAATTCAACACAAATCGAATTATGTCAAAATCACTCTATGGGTTCTACTCAATTTGGTTTTGCATGGTGACTATCATCGGCGCGATCATCTGTTCCAAACTCCCGTCATTTCTCACGGTCGCCTCGCAGCAGCTACCGTTCACAGATGTTCGTTCGTTCAAAGACTCCGGATATACTCTTTTTGCGAGTTCAGCTACGTGGGAAATGTTGACTGTGTGTATGCCTTTCGCCCTGAGGTATTTTTAAGGTTTAAAATCATGTTTCGATTTTCTCTACAGAACAGCGCTGATCCTGACCGGCAGGCTATTGCGAAAACGACAGAGGTCTTACCCCACAACGAGATATTTGGTTGTGCAAACCGAGAGCGGGCAGTTGGTGAACGGGCCGCATTCTTCACCAACATGGAAACTTGCGATAATCCAAACGAGAAATGCCAAACATCTGTTCTCGCAGCACCTAACATAGACAAAGCTTATGTGCCGACGTTTGCCACGGGGAAGGGATCTCAACACCGGAACACTTTTAGTCGGGAGTTAGTTAAACTTTCCATCAGTGATAAACAGACAGACAGACAGACAGACAGACATACAGACATTTGTTTTCACTGGTGTTTATATATTGGCTATGGTTATTTGTCCTAAGAAGTTACTGGATCTCGTAGGTATCTGGTTCTTTTCGAACATGGTCTGTTATCCCATCTGTACGTCGTGGCAAGTTTCGAAGCTCCGCGCTTGATGGGTCTCACTATACAGCAAGTCGACCGGTGCAAAACAAAGAAATTTATGCCTGTTCATTCCGCGACACGTAAGCCGATCAGCTTACAAACACTTTCATTTCTGTTTTGGTTCGTGTTAGTCTTAACAGGTGTGTCGGTTTTGGTACTGCTCATTGAACGAGTCCTTGGCTCCACACGTTGAAAAACAAGAGCAGAAACCTTTGTAGCCGGGTTTATGGTAGTGTGTGAGAATGATACATTGGTCAATGCTCGGCCGTCATAACGATCATATATATCATGTCTGATTTTGACATCAGTGCCTTTCAGTCACGAACTCCCTGGGAAAGTTTTCGACACCCCCTTCAGCAGTCTTGTTGTCCCATTCGGGCTGACCTCGATCCGCCACTGACTTTACGGCACCTGAAATGATATGGATATATATCACGTCACATACGACACATCCCCTGTTGGTCACATATTCTAATGCCTACATGAAAATTACGAAAAACTGAAAGACCAAAAACGGGAAAATTACGAATTTCCAATTTAACGAAAAGCGAAAACACAGAAAAATTACAAATTACAAAGTGCGGAAAGGACGGTATGCTTGTCCATTCCGTTAGGGTAATAGTTACTTGCTTGACGGAGGTCTTGCCGTACAGTGAGATACACAGATATTCAAGTAGAAAAAATAGCAGTGGGTGAACTAGCGGCCCTTTTCAGTGACATGTCGACGTGCAAAAATCCCACCGAGAACTGCCAGACAGCTGTTTGTCGCAGTACCAAACATAGTCCAAGCTTATGCCGCGATGTTCGTCACGGCGAAGGGATCACCACACCGGAACACTTTTTTGGCCGAGAGCAAGTTAAGCTTAGCAAAAGCTAAGCAGATGTGTTGGCACTGTCAGACATACAAACAGAGGCGTAGTCAGACAGATAGAAGCGTAAATAGACAGCCAGAAGCGTATGCAGACAGACAAACAGGCAGGCAGACAAACAAACGACGGCTGCTACAAAAACAATTTTTTCTGTCAACAGTCGCAAGAATTTCATTGATCACTTGGTCAAACAGCATAATTTCAAATCGTAGGTACGCTGTCCTTCTGGAGTATGGTCTGCTATCGTATGTCAGCGTCGTGGCACATTTCGATTCAGTTAGATCGATGGGATTCCCCATCTGGGAATTTAGCTATTTTATTGTATGATTCTATAAGAATTGTAACTTCCAAGTTCTGCGTATTTATTTGCTATGGCTATTTATTTCCTTTTACGACTTCTTATTTTCTTATACAGACGTATATTTTTATCATAAAATATTTCGTGCAATGGTTGACATTTTATCTAACTGTCCTGATTGGTTGTTAGAAACGGTGCAATTTAGGGCGGAGTTTCGGTCTGTTTGAACAGCGAAAGTCACGTGAGCAGAGTTCTTCTTGGGGCTGACTGTATGGGTTCTACGTCATTTCTCACGGTCGCCTCGCATCAGCTCCCGTTCACCGATGTTCGTTTGTTCAAAGACTCCGGATATACTCTTTTTGCGAGTTCAGCTACGCGGGAAATGTTGACTGTGTGATGCCTTTTGCTCCGAGATATTTTCAAGGTTTGAAATGGGTTTTAAAAGTATGAATGAATGACCTTTTTGCAAAGGAAATTGCGGCTTGTGCATTTGAAAAATTTAGCCCTTTTCTTCTCTGAAGATGCGCGCCACAGGTAAACTGCTCCTTAACAGCATCTTTCCCGGAACATTCTCGTTTTCTTATCGGTTTTCTCTTTGCTTGCCCCCTTATGACGTGACTTTTGCTTGTTTTGATCGATGGAACGTGAAGTTGAGCTTCGGAGAGCGCGCGGAAGGATTGGGCAGGGTTGTGTCCTTTCATGTTTTTGCCCCCGTTGCCCGTACGATATAGGGAGTACATAAGATTCATACACATGCCTATATGGACACAGTGAAAGAAAGAAATAATAGTTATTTGTTTTTTCGTTGTTTCATGTAGGCCGATGAGAGACATGTGCAAGACAGCAATATAGTGTGTCTGTCTTGGGACCTTCCAGTTTACCAAAATGGAGTTGGTAATAAAAAATTGGACAAGCCATGCCTTACGTAGCAATTGTGTTGTAACCCGAACTAAATCAAGCAGAACGATTACGTAGGAGATTACGGCAACATCTAGGTCCTGGCGGATGCTGCGTGAGAGTCGCGTGGTTGGGACTTTATGCGCTGTCATATGAACGATTACAATAGATGATGGCGAGAAAGATGGCATAATCTTTAAAATCCAATCTAATTAAACTTGAGGATCGTGCAGGTCCGATTGCCATTTAGACGTTTATGATCATCACACTGATTAATTACCTTTGACGGGTGCTACCACCAAAGTTCTTCAAGATGGCGCTGCAGCCCGTGCAGGTGGTAATGGACAGGCTGGTAAGTGTGAAACCGATTGTTATTAAATATAAATACTGGTGCTTTTCATGACATAGCGGCTAATTGTTCACGCAAAGCAGAGCACCCAATGAATAGTCCATTTGATTCTTCTGCCAGACCACGTGATCATTTAAAGCTGCAACTGTAGTCCTAATCGTGCGGAGCTGTTGTAATTTCGGTCAAATATTTCTCCATTGTTTTCTTAATTCAACTTCACAGTCCTTTTTGTCCGTATTCCTAACTTCTGCTCCCATTTCACAGGTTCACAATGTGACTTCGGTACACAACGTGGTCCGGTTAATTTGCCGACGGTTGCATTTGGAGTGCGCATTGCTAGTGTCTCTCAACGCGTTACACGATCAGAAAGTGGTTATATAAGAGTTCTCATTTTTCAGGTGCAACTTTGCCGTGCAAGACTTTGAGTGGAGCTCATCAGCCGGCGGTTTCCACGCCTTCATCCAGGCGACCTTTGGCGATAACACTACCAACGCTATCGGCGTTGCTCCCATTGCAATGACGATGGATCGGATGCGGGAGATTGACTTCATCTACCCTTCCACGGGTGTTCATTATGTGATTGCAGTGTGTGAGAAAGATCTGCCTTCCGCGGGAGATGGAGCGTTTTTTGTCGCGCTTTTTGCGGGCGTTCCTGTGATCGCCACGTTCACAGTCGTTGCGCTCATTTTCGTCCTACTCGCCGGACTGATCACCTCCAGCGAAGCAGTGATGAGGCAATTATCCGCGTCTTCGTCCATGTCCTCG
>LRSR01007646.1:0-13919 GCA_001579985.1 Hypsibius dujardini
CAAAGGATAAAAAGACGATCGCACACGCGACGTTGTTATGCTTAGCAGAAATTTTATTGCCTCGAGACAGAAAGTTTTTTTATAAGATAAAGCAGCCGCAGCAGCAGCAGCAGCCGAAATATGTGCGAGCTTGCATAGGGCTCTTTTGCATTTCGATCGTTGGCCCAGTTTCGCATCGCACGGGCACCTTGACATTCATGCGTTCGTTTGTAGATGAGAGAGAGAGAGAGGTGAACCGACATCTGTCAAGGCTGCTTGCTGTTCGAATAATTAAGGCACCACGTACAGCCGAGCAAAAGAGAAAGCAAAAAAGAGAAAGTGAAATTTACTTTTGTATTCTTGCTCATACACAATGTGCACTTAATTTTGTCCAATTTTATTCTTTCCCTTCTCCAATATTACACAACCCCACAGCAGTTCGCTAATTTTGGCGTGCTTCCGCGCGCGCCTTCAACTCCTCCCAGTCATGGGTCCTTTAAGGATAGTCCTTGTCACGTCACTTTTAGGTAAAGAAGTTACAGCTTATTCGGATGCGTCCGTGTTTTGAGGACGAAACTGTCAACACGAAAAAGAGCATTATCGATGATTAAACTGTGATTCCCATCCCCATAGGTGTCGTCGCGGCCAATCCCCTCGGGATGATACGATCCAATCCATTCGCCCGACGGATGTCCATGCCCAATTCCGGCGGTTATGGCAACTCCGTCTCCGACGGCTCCAACTACGGCGGCGCTGACGGAGGTTCATACGGAAACAACGGAGGAAGCTACGGGAACAACGGAGGAGGCTACGGATCAGTTCCAATGCCAAATTATCCCAGCGTACCCAGCTCTCCCGCTCTTCCTTACTCACCGGGTCTCCCGCAATCCCCCGGACTTCCCTATGCACCCACTCTCCCAGCCTCTCCGGGTCTCCCCTACGCACCTGGTCTACCCAATTCCCCAGGACTCCCACCGAGTCCCGGACTACCTTATGCGCCAAGCCTTCCAGCCTCTCCAGGACTTCCCTACGCTCCTGGTCTCCCACCCAGCCCCGGACTACCTTCCGCTCCGGGTCTTCCGAACGCGCCTGGACTTCCTCCGAGTCCCGGTTTGCCCTACGCTCCGGGATTACCTCCGTCACCGGGTCTCCCCAGTGCACCTGGTCTCCCGCCCGCTCCCGGTCTTCCCTCGGCTCCCGGTCTTCCTCCGGCTCCTGGTCTTCCGGCTGCACCGGGTCTTCCTCCGGCTCCGGGACTTCCGGCGGCTCCCGGACTCCCACCGGCTCCTGGTCTGCCCAGTGCTCCGGGTCTTCCACCGGCTCCCGGTCTTCCGCCAGCGCCGGGCCTCCCCAGTGCTCCTGGCCTTCCACCGGCTCCCGGTCTTCCGCCAGCACCTGGCCTCCCCAGAGCTCCTGGCCTTCCACCGGCACCAGGTTAGCGATGGAAAATTTAATTTTAAATAAAAAATAAACTGAGCTTAATTTTGATGTTGATGTTTTAACTGTTGATGTTCAATCTAATTTAAATTAAAATCAGCACACGACTCAAGTCTGATTATACGTTAAATTAAAAATGATTTAATTTTAAATAGCAGATCCTTTTTTTGCTTCGTATTATAAATTAAATTTGAATAAATATTACAGTGTACATAAAATTCTTTTACATTATATAATTCAAATATATTAAAAATCAATTCATGACCAGGCGTCTGATTTGAAATTAAATCATTTTAAATTAATTTAAATTAAGAAGAATACTTCCATATATTTTACGCCATTATTTAACCTAATCGACATAATATTTCTTTTTATTTAAAGCTTTAATACCTTGTTCTTTCTTCGAAAAGCTCAATCCCAAGTTTTTAGTAAGTATTCAATAAGTATTTTTAGTAAGCATTATATTGAAGAGATCAGGGAAAGAATAGAGAAACTATCGCTGAGCCTTAGGAAAACTCGCGCGGATTTCTGCTTCGACATGACGTGTTTGATTTGGCCTACAAAAACAATTACTAAAAAATGTAATCTAACTCCCTGCCAGGTCTCCCTCCCGCGCCGGGTCTCCCAAGCGCTCCTGGGCTCCCTCCTGCTCCTGGTCTCCCAAGCGCCCCTGGGCTCCCTCCAGCTCCTGGGCTTCCTCCCGCACCCGGCCTACCCTCTGCACCTGGCCTCCCTCCCGCACCGGGTCTCCCTTCAGCTCCCGGGCTTCCTCCAGCTCCGGGTCTTCCCTCAGCTCCGGGTTTGCCGCCCGCACCTGGCCTACCTGGTGCGCCGGGTCTCCCGCCCTCCCCTGGGTTCCCCAGCATTCCGGCCTATCCTCAGGTAAGGGGAGAGTAAACAACGCAACTGTAATACTCCATTTGAAATATTTCAATATTAAAAGAGAAATGGAATTTATTATTAACTTAATTATGTCGCGTATTTGTAACCCGAAAATGTGCTGAATTGTACTAAGGTGTTGAAGCTATTTAGGCGTGGCAAGGCGTAAAATTTGTGGAAATCAAGATGGACTCTCAAAATGATTTGCATGAGACCTTAGTACAGACATCTTTCTTTCAACATTTTCTTCACTTCACCGGAAGCGATTGTGCACCTTTTTCAACTGAAATGCCTCGGTGACTTCGGGTACCTCAACCGTACGACTGAAGGGGCTTATACCGGTCATATCATGTGCACAGCACATTCGATTCGTTTAGCTTTTTCTCACTCAAAAATACTAAAACAATTCTTATAGTAAAAAAGAACTTTGTTCGTTTAAGTAAATGTTATTTAGATTGGCCATTGCATGCTTAATATGTAAATCATCGCAGTATTTCCTTTTATTACTGGACCGTTTATCATGAATCCCACTGATGATTTTATTTCTTCCTTTAGATAAGTCTTGGATACGGTGGCGGTGGTTACGGTGGCGGTTACGGCGGTGGCGGTGGTTACGGTGGCGGTGGCTACGGCGGTGGCGGTGGCGGTTACGGCGGTGGCGGTGGTTATGGCGGTGGCGGTGGTTATGGCGGTGGCGGTGGTTACGGCGGTGGCGGTTACGGTGGCGGTGGAAACGGCGGTTACGGAAACAACAACAACAACGGCGGTTATAGGTGAACCCAGCGAGACTCTTAAATAGTTTGAAGTTAGAGAAAAAAGCCCGCCCTTTTTTTGTGTACATGACATGTATATATGTGTGATATCGCGCAGGCTGTGTGCGCAATGTAAATTCCAGCAAATTGTTGTTCCTCATTAGTATTCTTCTGCCTCGAAAAAGTATATTTCAGTGCACTATATGTAGAAATGTATATCGATATAGAGATGTATAGAGAAGAACGTTGACCCGGGGTTGACGGAATGTGACCACGATTAATGAAACCGAAACATGGGCAATGGCCGTGGTCGTCGTGGCTGTTGCTCTTTCAGCTCGTTTTATCGGCAGTTTCAGACATGCCTGGAGGACATGCTTCGACTCGAGGAGGACAATTCGGTCACTTTTCTTCTCTCAAGTTGAAAATATTTTCAGCATCATCATGAACTCGCTTGCATTGCACTCTAGTACTATAGAGCCTCGACCACTTAGTGCCAGTTTTTAAATTAAATCGAATTTAATGTTCTAATTACCGTAATTGCTAAATTTAATCAAATAGAACACTTTATTTAAATTATTTAAAATTCAATTAAAATTCAATTTGCCATTTTTTTACTGCGAAATCAATTTTAAGGTCTCAGCAAAAAAGCTGAGATTTGGAGTTGATCTGTATTTTTCCGTTTCGCGCTCGCCCATGAACTATTCAGCAAGCAGTTCTGAAGGAGACATCCAACAGACGCCGGCACGTATTTAACTAGACCAGAACAAACCAATAACTTTCACCTGGCCGAGCGAACCATAGAACATGTACTCGTAGTTAAGTAATAAATACAAGGACACAAAACTATGAGACGACGGCAGCAGGGCTGGTTTCCGTTGTTGAAGTAGCCGAAGGTCTGCGAAAAAAATGCCCAGCCAATTAGTTAGCCTCGCCAGATCCGCTCCCAAACAGCAGGCCCCTCCCCCTCCCTCCCCCCACAGACAAGCACGAATAATTGCAGTCATTATTGATACTTACATTTGACGATATTGAACTTTGAGGTCGGTGAATTTGACGGTGAGTATCTCGGAGGGATTCCCAGCTTCCTCCAGTCGAATGGGTCGGGCGACGTAGGCGCCAACTTGCACTTCGCCAGCCTCTTTTTCAAAGACCCAAGTAATCTCCCGGATCAAGTTCTTCTTCCCATCTGGTTGGACCCAATCTGAAATGTACCGAGCGTTTGCACCAACAGAGACGTTAGTTTCATTTATTTGATAAATATGGCTGATGAAAAAGAGAGCAGTTCTATAATTACGGATGAATAGACTGGAGCCTTTTCCTTTGGTGGCATTCACCGGTTCTCGGCTGAGTTCAATGGTCACGCTGCTCTGTCCTGTTGGTAAGGGGAGAAGGGACCAGTCTGCGGTACTTCTTTCTGATGCCGCCACCTGCAGAGACAAAAACGATTAATCTGCACAGAAAAGAGATCTATCCGCTACGATGTTGTGAAACTAGTTTCTGGTGATAAGAAAGATTAGCTGACGACTAGGTCGCGAGATAACCGAATTTCAAAAGCAATTTGCGAAATCATTTTTCTTTCCTTTGAAACAAAGTTTAGGCTACAACTTTGACTGATGTCAACGAAATGACAACCAATTTGAGATACCGTCAAAATCAATAATGAATTAATTTATTTCGAGCCCGATATGATGATGAGAAATATTTCCAATGGCCCCGCTTAATTTCACTTGCTTGCCAAATTGTCGACACTAAATGTTACTTACAGTTGCAACATTTGCAATGTCGTTGAACATTTCAATTCCAGTTTTAATCCACTGCCTCTTAGCAGAACTTCCCGTTGCGGGTTGGGGGAAAATAAAGACCAGCCCACCTTGATCGTAAAGCCGGCTCCATGGGGCGTCGAAGGTGACTCTCGCGCTGACGAATCCAGCAAGCGGAACTTTTGCTACGAAACATGGCGCGTTGAGGTCGTCTGTCAGGGCTTTCCCGTACCCGTCCGGTCGAGGTTTTCGCCAAATGTCCGTGAGGGGTCGTGTCGACAGGGTAAAGGATGTGAGGTTGGTACGGACATCTGTCGGGACATTTTGGTCGTTGATCAGAGCAAAGGCTGAGAAGGCTAGCGTGGTTATAGCTGCGGACACAGCGGCCATTTTTAAATCTTTTAAAGAATGAATTCGTTACAAAACGTTGGGCAAGAATAAGGGGCGAAACAGGCAGTTCTTGTAACTAATCATACCATCAAGTTCTCAGTCGGAGGCTTTTTTGGAGATGTTACCCCGTAGATAGTACAGTCCGGGGTCCAAATGAAAACGATTACATCTTGCCAGTGTTAAGTTGTGAATGTGTGAATTTGGTGCCTGGAAGCTCGTCCCATAGCGGTCAAGGTGACGAGGCAGTGAGATGCGGTTTGAGATTAGGTGCATGGACGCTGGTGGCGCATAACAGCAGCCTTGTCTCTTCTACATAGTCTCGAGGGGTAGAAGTATCTCCACACGTCTTATAAGGTCTCGGAGTGATTTTTTACATGAAAACTACGAAAATCCAATTTAACGAAAAGTGAAAACACGGAAAAACTAAAATCTTCAAAATAGGAACAACTGCGAAAATTAAAAAACTAAAATAAGAAAAACATGAAAAACTAAAATGTGAGGACATGTTGAAAAGATATTTTATAAAATATGTTTTAACTCCAACGAAATGTTAATTAAGTACTAAAAGACTCATCGCGGCAAACAACACACGCTTACACGCGAACACGATTTAATCAAATAAGGATATAACATTTTGGGTGTTAAAAATTAGAGTATTAACCTTTTCGCAAAGGAAAATGTGGCCTTGTGCGTCTGGTAAATGCACACCCTCTCTTCTCTGAAGATGCGCAAAACATTATCCTTTTCTCCTTCATTTTCTTTTTGTTTGCCCCCTTATGACGTTACTTTCGGTTGTGCTGACCGGTGGAACGTCAAGTTGAACTTCTGAGAACGTGCAAAAGGAAACGGCGAAAGGGAAGGAATGGGCAGGGTTGCGTCCTCCCGTCCTCTTGTCCCGTTGCCCGTAAGATATTTGGCGTATACAAAACTCATACACATGCCGATAGACACAATAGATGAAATAAATAATTTCTATTTGTCGTTTTTCGTAAAATCCATTTTCGTAGCTGTGTAGCGGTGTCGTGTGTCGTGTGCCGACCTCATAAAAAGACGGAATCCTCACCTGTCCCCAGGGATGAGGACGCCCAACGGTATTTAGCAAACTGAAACTACTATTGAAACTGATCAGGGAGAATCGTACCCAGAAAAGCCTTTTTTTCGCAGTTTTCACGCAGTTTTCAAAATAAGCCGGAAGAATATTTAATTTTAAAAAATGATATTCTTGCAGGCCAAAAAAAAATAAATTTCAAAGTCAATCTCGAAGGCTTTATTTCCATTCCCTGAATTTTGAAAGAAAAACAAACACCGGCTCGCACCGCAACTCATTGTCTCAATTGTTTTTTGGGTTAAATGTTCGGATGTGCTAAGTTCTCTTTACTTCCTCCGAGACGCAGATCACACATTTTTTAGTCCATAAATGTAGAAAGAGATTTAGAAATTTACAAGACTTTTCAATTTGTCTTTAATGTGTACACTCTAGACGCGTGGGTGTCGCAAAATTTGTCTCAAAAGCATTCCCACACCCGGTAAGTGTCTTTCCCACCCAATTGGCCCTTCGCCCCGAAGTTTTCGCGCTCGATTGTCAATTACTGCAACTTCTTAGCGCCCATATTTTAAAGTGTTCTTATGCCAGAAAGGTTACTCGTAATTGGTGTACCAGTACAGGACGCAGATCTAACCTTTCTCTGTCAAACGTCAACAAATAATGGGTGCTAATTAGTTCATGATATCACTGGGGTTGACTTGACTGGTATGAAGGAGATGAAAGTGGAAAAGGAGTTACATTCGATGTGCATCAACAAAAGCGCACCAAGCTTCAATGGATTTTGTGCAAGCCCATTTGAAAGAGTGCCGCCCCATAACACGTCCTTCAAAGAGCTTCCCCAAATTACTCTCACGATCGAAGGATGACGAGAACTGTGATTGCGACGAGGTAAAAAGGTTTGGTCGTAATACAAACATATTCGGAACTCCCAATTGTGAATTTGAATGCGCTTAACGCCAAATCAGAAAAGAGACCTTCCACTGCGCTGAAACTGGAATATTCACTTTGAAGAATTTTGAAAAAGTATCCATACGAATGGCAACTACATACAGAGGAAGCATTTGAATTAAATTGATTAGACACTGGTGGGTTGCGATTTTGGAGTGTCCGGATTCCTGCAAAGTACAAAAAGAGTTGAATGGCCGCTTCGGTTTTATTCTACGTCTATTTCGAATCGATAACCTGTTAGATATATAAATATATATTCATGAAGAATAGGTAGTACAGTAATCGCACCGCCTCAAGTCCTCAACAATCCCAATTATAAATAATGCAAAGATGAGGACGCACTTAATTGTCGCGATATTTAACTTGGAGGTCGGTGAAATGAAGGGTGAGTAGCTCCGAGGGAGTCCCCGCGTCTTCCTCCAATCGAATGGGTCGAGCGACGTAAGCACCCACCTCCACCTCGCCAGACAAGTCCCCTTCAAACATCCAAGTGATGTCCCGAATTAATATTCTCTTCCCATCTGGCTGGATCCAGTCAACATGAAGACTGGCGCCTTTTCCATTAGTCGGATTGACCGGTTCACGACTGATTTCAATGGTAGCGCTGGTCTGCCCGGTTGGCAGGGGAAGAAGAGACCAGTCCGCAGTACTCGTGGCTGATGCTGCCATCATCAAGGGGAGTAAAATAGTCACTCCGTTCACTTTTTTTAATGTAACTAAGACCCGCCCAATTATATATTGATTCCCAAGCAGAATGCATATGACTTACAGCTCCCAGCATGGCGATGCCGTCCAGCATTTCAATTCCACTTTTGAGCCAGCACTGTCGTTTAGCCGAGCTCCCCGGCGCTGGTTGAGGAAGTACAAGGACCAGTCCGGCTTGGTCGTACACCCGAGTCCACGATGCGTTAAACGTGAGCGTTGCGCTGACAAATCCAGCCACTGCCACCTTGCCCACGAATCGAGGCGCAGTAAAGTCCTCATCCAGTTTTGGGGTCGCCGCAATCAAGAGATTCTTCCTCCAAATATCGGTACCTGGTCTTGCCGATAAAGTGAAATTCTCAAGGTTGCAGCGATTATCGGTGAGGACCTTCTGATCGTTGATTAGACCAAAAGATGAGAAATCCAGCGAGGACGTCGGTGCACCCATTCTTCAATTAAACACCACACTACTCACAAATTCCTCTTTTAAAGAAACAATTCAAGGGAGACTTAAAAAGTGAAGGGAATTGTTTCTTTTTCACTTAAGGAAATACTTCACGGTCCCGGTGTGGCGCTGGGCGTTTTATTCAACCATCCTAATGACACAAGATCGATGTGGCGCGTGCACGGTCAGAAGGATCGATTACATCTTGTGTTAAAGTTGAGATAACTTCAAGTAAGTCAATCGATCGGTCAGAGAGAGAGAGAAAAAGGGAAGTGTGAATAAAGGATACTACCTCAGCGGACCCTGGAATTTGATTATATAGTTGCCACACCGGAACACGTGACGTCGCATTCCATCAATCACTATTTTGATGGGGATCCAGGACCAGGAGGAAGCTCTTCCTGGAGCTGGAGATGGTGTTAAGTAGAGTACATGCAGATGCGCTTCCTTTTTTACGGTTCTGTGATAGAGAAGTAACGGAAATGCAAGTCACAGCGTCAGGTCTTGTCGCAATCGCACGGACTCATCGGCCCAATCACGGGCTATTCTCCAGCACGACCAAGGCGGCTTCTGACTCTGATATACCGACAATTATGTTTTCCTTCGGAAATCACTAGTAATGATAACCCAAGAAAACTATATCTCAACAACCTTCATCACGTTGATATTAAAAAGAATTTGCTTTAATGGGGACTATAAAACTATACAAGACGACCACAGGAAGAATTCACGAGTCCATGTCCACTTCATCATCACCACTCATTTCAGCGGCAATTTCAGCAGCCGCCGTCATCCCGTCACTTTCCCCGACTGTCCCCGCAGCCATGTCGACATGAGCTTCTCCAAGGGTTGACTCAGTGAGAGAGACATCCACTTCCCGGTACAGGGCCGCCCGGTATCGTTCCAGGTAGGTGTGGTGGGGAAGGGGAAAGTTGCCTGCCAGCCAAGGGTAGAAGTCTTTCTCACAGAGACCTTCCGCTTCACACGCCAGTCCGAGAGCGTCGGCCGGCCACGAATTGGCACTGGCAAACTCTTCATCAGGCAGGTGGACCAATTCATGGAGGATCTCCGTGATGCGAGGATCTTGTGTGGCCAGACGCTGCGAGAGGATGCTGGCGGGGTCGTCGAGTTCCTGGGCCTTCTTTGCCAACTTGAGATTTCGAGGAGTCGGCTGCAGAGCGACAAAATGTGTTCGAGGGATCATTTCGTATTGTTACTCGCAGCAGGAGAGATGCATGCTTTTAGCAGGCCGACAGAGACAGAACTGGTGGCAAGACATAATGACAGACCGACAAAACACTAACAGCTCTTCTCCGGGAAGCAAGCAGCTAGAGAGACATGTAACGAAGCGAGGCAGGTAAACCAATAACGGGTAGGCAGACTATACCGGCAGGAAAGCAAACAAACACTCGATAGGCAGCCCGACAGGCATGGAGGTACGGAGTCAGAGAGGGAGACAGACACGCATTCAGACACGGAGACAGGCATTCAGACAAAAAGACAGACAGAGGATTAGTAGGCAGACAGGCACACAAACAGACAGATAGGCACATAAACAGAGAGCAGGCAGACGAAAAACGCAATAACAGACAGACAGACAGACAGGCAGGCAGGCAGATAAGTAAACAGACAAGCAGGCAGGCAGAGAAGTAGACAGACGTAAGAATCCCACAGATATGCACAGATGCAGACCGACTTTCAACACGGACAGGCAGACGTTTGTCTGTCTGGTCAAGGAAAAGTAACCTTTTTATCCGGTCCGCACACATCCCAGATCAATCGTTTCTCATCCCAATTGAGGTCGCTTGACTTTTTCGGCACCATCAGCTCCTTCAAGGTGCTCTGCTCCTGAAGCGATAGCCGCTTCGCCCCCTGTTTCCTTAGGCGTTGCGCCTTTGTCTTGAAGGTCTGACAGGGCTTACAGGCAGTCTGCTTGTAAGGACCAGCCCTGTTGAAAGTGGTCTTGAGGTGGCACTCAGATGATCGATAGAAGGTCTTGGAGTCATCTACAACAAAGTCCACCTTGACCATCTGTTCCTTCCGTTTGTCCGTCAAGATGGCCCCATCCACTCCGCCACAAAGATCCGTCTTGCAGAATGCCTTAATTAAAGTCCTTAATTGATTCTCGCACGTGATCGGTTCAACCGGATCGAAGACTCGCTTCCCGAAGATTTCGTAATGCGGAACGGTGATGCCGTCTTCGAAGTAGACCGCCATCAGGTACCTTCAATACACGTAAAACATATGTAAATAATGTTTTTATTTGAAATCAACTTGGCCGGTGAAAGCAAAAGTATTAATTATTCATTTTAAATGGAACATTTTATTTTAAAAGGCGATGTACCAATTGGCAGGGTTGGTGCCAGTGGGATTCCATTTGGCCACACCCACAATGGGGAAACTGTCGGGGCTGGGGGCGGAGACGTGGATGGAGACATGACCGGGTGGGAGGATGATGTCTTTGAGGACAGCTTGTAGCTCCTTGATAGTGGTGATTCGACGGTTTGGATAGTCTGACTGCTTCCGCTTGAGAGAATGAGCCTGGATGTCCATCGCGGGAAAAGACGTGTCCATTTGAATGTCTGGAGCATCTGCTTGTGCGTCAGCAGCTAGGAATAGGATGCCAAAATAAAATCATTATTCGTCACTTCTCAGTTGTATAAAGGTCTAACATTTTTGTTTGTCTAAAAGGCTATCTGCCTGCCTCTCTGTCTGATTACCTGTTTGCCTGTCTGCTTGCCTGCCAGTCTATCTGAATGTCCGCCAGCTTGTGTGTATGTCTCTCTGCCTGCCTGTCTATCAGTCAAACTGTCAGTTTGTCTGTCAGTTTGTCTGTCTGTCTGTCTGTCTGTCTGTCTGTCCGTTCTGTCTGTCTGTCTGTCTGTCTGTCTGTCCAAAGGAGGCTTTTTACCCTCTTCCACGACCGGATCGGGTGTTCCGCGTTGTTTGGGAGGCTTTCGCTTCTTCGTGAGCCCCATGTTGGCCGTCAACAGATCCTTCGGTGACTTCAACGTTGGCACCGCGTCGCTCCGCAACTGTTTCCGTCCATAGCGATCCAGCCGCCCGGTGAAGGCATTCCGGTCAAAGTGTTCTCCACAGATCCGAGAGTATTGACCGGGTGCAAGTAGTTTGGTCTTGTTAGTCTTGGACGGGTCGGCACGTTTGCAGAATTCCATCCACTTATAGAAGCGACTCGAACGCGTGGTCACCGATTCCTTAGGAGAGAGCTTGGGAAACCGGTAGAAGTTGCGGTGAAAGGCGAGGGCCACTTTGTCCGTGGGGTCCACAGACACGGGGGGATCTTGTCGGTTTGTGCAGCGAGCGACGAAACAAGGCACTCGGCGCCTCGCTATACTCAGCCATTTCTTCTTCTTTTTGCTGAAATACATTCCTGCTTCTTTCATTCGCTCTTCCTCACTGAAACATAAATGATAACTGTAAAAGGGCCTGCATTTACTAACAGTCAGATACCCACTGAGACAGAGACAGACAAACAAGCAGGCAGACAGGAAGATAGACAAGCAGGCAGACAGACAAATACACAGACAGACAAACAGGCAGCTGAGCAGAAAAAAAACAGGCAGACAGACAGACAGACAGATAAGCAGACAGACAGACAAGCAGACAGACAAGCAGACAGACAAGCAGACAAACAGACAGACAAACAGACAAACAGGCAGACAGCAGGAGAAATTGACAAGCAGACAGGAGGGTTGTGTCTACCTCACCTCAATTGGACCACAGGTTCGGCTGGTGCCTCTTCCGCCTCCTCCACATTCGAGGGTGTGGCTTCGTGCAGCGGCCTTGCAAGTTTGAATCGAGCCGGTGGCGTATCTTGATCGTGACGTGGGAGTCCAGAAAAGAGGACAGCCGACGTGGATGGGATGATGGGAGTAAGACGCCAGACTGTGTTAGAGATGACGGGAAGCGATTGCAATACCAAGGAAGAAGTCACCGGAAGAGAACTTTTGCCGACTCGGGGAATGACATTTGGTGTGTCATCTATGAGATTTCCAGCTCGAAAGTCGCTCAGGCCCCGCTCAATACTGCGAGAAAGGTCACCCGTACTCTGAAAGAAAAACGCAATCAGAGAGCGGCATCGGTAAGGAAGGAGTCTCCGTGCTAAATAAACTCTTACACTACCAACCGGTTCGTTTGTGCAAGCAGTCGGATTGCCTGAAGTTGCTACCGCGTCAGCATTTGCTGCATCCTTATCCAAGCGCTCTGCTTCCTACAGGATTGAATCAGTACAAACACCAAACAAAAACACTCTGCTTGGCAGTATCTACGTGTTCATGTCTGTCAGTTCCTTAATCTGCTTGCCTGTGTGTCTACCTGTCTGTCTGTCTGTCTGTCTGCCTATCTGTCTGTCTGCCTATCTGTCTGTCTGTCTGTCTGTCTGACTGTTTGTCTGTCTGCCTGTCTGTCTGTCTGTCTGTCTGTCTGCCTTTCTGCCTGCCTGCCTGCCTGCCCCTTTGACTGTCTGACTCCATGCCTGCTGGTTCATCCTCACGAACCGGTTCGGTGAAGTCAGGGCTTCGGTCGCGAAGATCAGGAATAGCTGCTGCTTCCACCGGGGAGGCAGGACTCTCGATGAGCAACCGCTTGTCCGCTGTAGCAGAGGACTCCGCCACAGTCTTTGGTCGATCCCCTCTCGGTGGGTTGTTCTCCACAGCGGGAATGTTGGCGGGATTGTACCACAGACGCTGAAGGTATTTGGCCGACAAGAAGGTGCGCTGCTTCTTCTCATTGATATGTTTCGGTCGCGCTTCACTCTCGGGGACGAATCCATGCAACCAAATCATCCGACACACCTACGCGGCATGCATATCAGTAAAAGATGGGAGTACAATTGGAGTAATAATAATAATAATGATAATTAAAAAGAAGCAGAAAAAAAGGAGAAAAAAATTAAAATGATAAATAAGAAAAATAAATAAATAAGAATAAAGACTAATTAAAACTACAGCAACCTTGGTTAATGAAACAATTATTTTTGTTCATCCTAAAAATATTTCCGTAAGACCATTCCACTGCGGATGCAGCAGCACAACAGTCGGTGTGAATTGTAAAAATAAAAACATAGCGAAAGAATCAAAACTCGCGAAATGAATTATTTGTGAAATATGTATGAGTGTTTATTGTGAGAAAGGATGAAATTTGTCTATTAATATTAAAAGAAAAACCTCTTTTGCCACTGTGCAATGTACCTCGTTTCCGCGGGACCGAATGAATTGCAGTTCCTCTTCAGAGAAAACCCCCTTGGAAATGAGTTTGATGGAATGTGGCGGGCGGAACTCTCGCCTGTCAAGAGAAAAGGGTAAGAAAATTAAACAAACTAACAGCCAATCAACCAATCAACGCACAGAAAGCAGAGATAGCTCAACCAAAAATGAAAATAAAATCAATCAATCAATCAATCAATCAATCGTCGCCACAAATCAGTCAGTCAAAAATATTTCATCAATCGACGTAAATGTAAGAATAATACAATCCCAATGTAATAAATCAGCAACATTAACCCATTTAGATTGAATCTGTTACTAAGATCAATCTAAAAAAATACAGCAATAAGATATAAG
>LRSR01007650.1:0-36016 GCA_001579985.1 Hypsibius dujardini
GTGGTTGATTGTTCGATTGTTTGAAAACCACCCCTGCCCCGCCCCTTTTGCCCATTCCCCGAACCCTCCAATGTGTACTTAGTCTTGTCGTTGACTGTATGTAGACAAGACCATATATCCAGTTATTCACTGTACTTGATATTCTACTACGCACACGAGAGTAGTGATGTTTCACATTCTCCGAAAACATATTCTAGACAAAGGAATTTGTTTAAATTACTCTGAGCGACCAATTAAGTTGTGGTCTTTGAACTGTATTCAATTTGCAGACAATTCGCTTTTATGTGCTTTATGTGCAGCATTATTATATAGCAATCCAATCAGGATGAAATTAACTTATATTAAACGGCTCACACTCCAGAACAAAATGTTTACCGGGCTCTTCTCGTCTTACCAATTCACAATTCGCGCGTGACTATAAAGACAACTCACCTTCCGGCCATACTGTTTAATGATCTATCTGTTGTTTAATTAAGCACCGTATAAAAAACGCCCTTACAAAACTATATTTAATGACGAAAGTCCCCGGACAGAGAAAAGCTGTATTAAGAAATTCTTTGTCTGAAACTTTTGATCTTTCCCTTCTTAACACAGAATGATGTATGGTTTCCTAAAGTTTTCTTGTCAGGGGGTGCATGAAACAGAACGGGCGTGTGGATCGAGTAAATAGTATCAATAATAATGTGCCGTGTCATTAACTGCCAACAAAGTTTGTGACAGGCTTCTTACAATACTGTACGAGGTAAAGGCCGTTAACCAGGCCGCTTTTAGAAATCGTAACTTAACCAGGCCGGTTTTTCAAAGTTGATTTCCCGGCGCTGCAGTGCTGCCATGCCATAACAAATGGCTTGAAAACATTCAGAATTTTTCTGACCCATTTTAGTTCGTTCCTAAGCCTCACGGTTCGAATTTGAATCCAAAAAAAGGAAGAGAAGAATCTCAATGGAGAAGTGTGCAAGTAGTCCGGTAGAGGCGCCACTTCGGTTCCATCTCCCTGGGTTAACTTCGCAAAAACGACTTATGCGCCACCTGTTGGCCTGCCGGCCTGGTTAAGTTACAATTTCTAAAAGCGGCCTGGTTAACGGCCTTTACCTCGTACTGACGCGATGGTCTCGCGCACTGCAAGAGCATTACTTCGTTATCTTTACCCGGAGTGCACGTAAGCTCATTCGCGGATCCATAGGTCCAAGTTTACGGCGGGTCTATTTTTACTGCGCGAAGCTATCGCGTCAGTTCAGTGACAAAAACACCGTTGTTCTTTCTATCGCCGCTTAATGTGGCCATTTCAGAGTTTTTATGCTCGCTCACGGGGACACGTTCCAGCCGCGCTTCGGCAGCAGATCGTCGCTATAATATATCATAAAACTCATTATTGTGACAAGCCAAAATTTGTCTCATCACGCACGCAACGTCTTCGCGCCTTTAACGCCACTTACTCTCTAACCGCGGATGTGTCTTTTTCTTAGTAAGATTTGACGGTTGAGCTTTCTTGTGTTATATTTTTTGAAGAGCTGCAGTGTAATTAAGACACGATTGCTGATGCTCTCGCTCCGCTCCAAGATGCAGTCACTTTGCTGGGGTCTATTCCTGGTGCTTGGAGGTATGTCTGCAGGGGGTGATATCAATAGTAATTGTTGCGCTTTACTAGAATTCTGTTTAGCATTTAAAAAAATGTTTTTTTTTTCATACAGGACTTCGATCACTTTGTATGAAATATTTTATTCTCTTGCAGTTGAGATCAGATTGATGCATTCGCTACCTTTTCACATGATCTATATTTCTTGGTAGGGCTGTTAAAATAATAATATTTAGTTTATTAATAATTTTAAAAATGTTTTAATATTGATCAAATTGACCCGCAATTTTATGCTCCTTTTTGTAGCTGTTCATTCCTCTAAAGCAGCGCAAGTTCACTGGGGATACAAAGATGTCATTGATGGTAAAAGTTCAATGCCTCATTGGATTTGTGGATCGCAAAAATCACGCCAATTTTAATTGGGCTTTTATTGATCAGAGGAACCGCCAGCCCAATGGCAAAAGGATTTTCCATCTTGCAAAGGCACTCGCCAATCCCCGATAGCCATCAACCGAACGCTGGTGCAGTGGGACGGGACACTCGGCCCCATTGAGTTCCGAAACTATGACTACTTTCCGGTGAATCATACGTGGACGGTAGTGGACAATGGTCATGCAGGTACAAATAGTCGCAAGATATCTTGAACTCTTGAATTACGTTTGTGTCTCTGTTTAGGTCTAGTCAGGGTTTATGTTGACGGCTGTGTCTGTCTATGTGACTGTCTATACTACGTCTATGCATATGCATGCCATTGTCTAGTTACATGCATGCCTATTTCTAGTTGTGTCTGTGTCTGTGTCTGTGTCTGTGTCTTGTGTCTTTGTCTGTGTCTGTGTCTGTGTCTGTGTCTGTGTCTGTGTCTTCGTCTTCGTCTATGTCTCTATCTGTATCTTTGTCTGTGTTTGTGGCTGTGTTTGTGTCTGTGTCTGTGTCTGTGGCTATGTCTGTGGCTTGGCCTGTGTCTGCGTATGCGTGTCCATGTTCGCGTTTGTATATGTGCTGTGACATATTCTTAGCAGTGAGTCCATCATCGATGTAATGGCTGAAGAATAATTTTACATTGCAATATTTTTCTGGATATTTATAGTTCAATTTAGCGCAACATTTCCCACGGGAAAAATTCCCACCGTCCGAGGCGGCGGACTTCTTGACTCGTACGCTCTCACCCAGTTCCATTTCCATTGGGGATCGGACGATTCGCGTGGCTCGGAACACGTTGTGGAGGGGAAGCGATATCCCTTAGAGGTACGTCCTAAATCAACGAACAATTTCCTTTAGTGAGCAATTGCGTTGCTCCTCTTATAGTTTACGTCGAACCATGATGCTTGATATCTGTATGTTCAATTTCTGAATTTATAAACGTTGATAAATAATATTATCAACTAGAAATGTTCAGTTTGACTTTTAGTTTCTAGAACGCTGAATTTGAAGTGCTTTTAAATATAAACTCAGACCATAAAAGTTTACGACCTGAGCCTAATATGTTGACAATTTTAATTTAGCTGCACATTGTTCACCAAAAGACCACGGACGACGACATTAACGCCGGCCAAGATTCCACCGGTCTCGCCGTCATCGGGATCCTCTTTGATTTGGCCGGGCCTGCGGACCCACCCAATGCCTTCCTCGAGGAGATCACCTACGCCATTGAAGTGACCCTTGAGCCAAATCGCACCACAAGAATGACACTCGCAGCCTTTAATATGGCCCACCTGCTGTCCGATTCACCTGATTATTACAGGTAATTATAGTAAACGTAAATTAAACTAAATTCATTTTAGTTTTATTCGTTAGTCGTTTACCCCAATCAAAAACCACAACCAAACTCAATGGCCAGGGTTTCGTGGAGAAAGATTAGATTTAAAATCAAACTAAAAAAGTATTAGCTAATTTTCAGATTGAATATAACCTTTAATGAAAGCAGAACTAAAGCTAAACGGAAAACAAAATAAATTGTGAGTTTTGAAGTTCCAAAGTCACTGGAATAATCCTGTCGCAGCAAAAAACTCCAATTTCTAAAATTCGTTTTTCTTTCATACTTTTTGAGTTCCACTTACTCAATATTTTATTCGGAATCAAAATGTTTTTCTCGGAAATGAGGGGGCGGAGCTATAGGCACTGACAATACCGGGATGTTACAGATAACTGATCGTGCATTAACAACAATGCTATGCCGAATAACAACCATAACTCCTCCCCCTCGCATTCAAAAATCCTGCGCCTGACGATAGTCGATCTGCAATTAAATTTCGAGTCAGTTAGTGTCAAAAAAAAGTGAGAGAAATAGGAAGTTTAAGAAATTTGTTTTTATGACTGAAACTGGAATCTTCCTTTCATTTTCTGACTCCTTAAATTGTTCCCTGTTGAACAAGATTTTGTCCCCGGCAAGCAATATTATCCAAATCATGTTAGGATTATGTTTTCAGGAGAAAAGTTTGGTCACGATGTGAGAGTGGTAATTGATTCCTTGTAAGTTGATTAAATGTTACAAACTCCCAATACTTTAACCTAGGTACTTGGGCTCTTTGACCACTCCCCCGTGTTCGGAAGCGGTGGTCTGGAGCATCATGAAGACCACGATGAAGATCACGGAGAAGCAGCTGAAAACGTTTAGGGGACTCCATGAAAAGCCGAACGATGCGGTTGATCTGCTGGAGGATAATTATCGCCCGCTGCAGAGTCTGAATGGGCGGGTCATCCGGGCGTTTTCAGATTCGTATACAACCAGTCGCGTCATTGGTCTGTCTACAATACCACCGCTGACGGATAAGCCTCAACAAGTCGCTAGGACAACCAGTAACGCAGAGCAGATTGCTAGTCTTTTTTCACGTGCCTTTTTCGTTGTGTTCTTTGGTCTCATACCAGCTACAGTTTTCTAGCCACTGTTAAGGACTACTGTATTTTCGCGTTAGACAGGGACAGTCTTACTGCAGTGGAACGTGCGCACGGCTCTGTGCACCGTACACACAGCACAAGCGCCGCGTGGCCGATTGAACGTTCCACAGATCGTAAGCGTCCCTGTCTGACGCGAAGATATATAGTACTTTATAGTGATATGAATGTGAATGTGCGTACTGTTAATGATTAGACGACTGTGTAAGCTTTGGGGACCGTTCAAGAATTATGAGTACATCAGGCGGAGGGTATCCTCATTTTGGGCATACCTTCCAACTCTCCTCGATAGTCAGTTACTTTTTTAGCGCACACGCAAATGCTTTTACAAAAAACAAACAATAATTAGCAAGCAGGGAGTCTGTAAAGCTCTGATTCGGTCTACACGAGCGGTACTATGATCGCGCTTTATGGTATTTGTGAAATGGTATGTCAGCTAACTAGCAGACTAGCATAAGCTTGACGCAAATAAACATGCAGACATACAAACAATCAGGCAGGCAGGCAGGCAGGCAGGCAGGGAGGCAGACAGACAGATAGACAAACCGACAGACAGACAGACACGCAGACAAACAGATTGACAGGCAGGTAGGCAGGCAGACAGACAGACAGACAGACACGCAGGCAAAGAGATTGACAGGCAGGCAGGCAGAAAGACAGACAGACCAGAGCAGCCTTAGTGCAAGTGTATTGGTCTATTAGGTGGGCGAATTTCCTTATTAGCCTGAGTTCGTCTGCTGGTGAGTATTAAATAATTGTCTTCGATGAATTTCGGTAACTGCACTTCCCACGCGTACTCTTGAGCCGTTTAGAGGTATCTCATTTTAGATTTTTCAAGTGCGGATAAAATTCCGGAAAAACTGTCTCAAAAAGCAAGCATTGTTCTTATTGTAAGAAAAGGCTGTTCATTATACCACCACATTTAAAGGATTGTTACTATAAGAAAAGGTTGCTCTGAGTTTCATCTCCTCATTTAACCGGAGAGCATGTCATGGAGAAAACAGAAAGAAATGTACTATTACTCAACAACGAGAGATAATCATATGTGCACGGGGCAAGTACAACACCACATCAGATCACATTGAAACGGACTCCCCAGACGTAAAGTATTTCGGCGTGCTCATATGATAATGATGCGTCCAGGGGTAATAGTGTCCGGCGGTATGGCTGCCGAAATCATCGGGAAACCTCTTCCATCGGTCCACCTGCGCGGCGTCAACGCCTACAACATCGTTGTCGCGGTACGAATTGAGATTCACCGGGATGGAGAAGCGAGCCAGCTGGAGCTCGGTGTCGGAAAGACCGCCGTGGGAGATGCGTGCGTAGCCCTCACGGATGAGATTCTTATACAGGATATATTCACAGAAACGACTCTTGTCTGTTGGGTCAATGTCAGTGAGACCGCCCTTGGAGGTGAAGTGCTGATAGTCCCGACTACCTGGCACAGACGTGACGTAACCAAGAAAAATCACAGGGTTCGCGGAAGCTGCCGATAAGGTGGAGAGATATTTCGTTTGGACGTCACGGTCAATGGCGTCGCGATCGTTGCCCATGTGGGTGGAAATGATGTCGACAAGGTTGCCGGAGACGTTGAGGGTGGCGGAGATGGCGGGAGCCAGTTCACCGTGTGGGCTGGGCAGGAGATGGTGGGTGGACGCGATGATGGGGTATTTGGAGAGGAGAAGGTTGCCCCAGGTGTGATCCTGCAAGGGCAACGTGCTGTGAGCATGGAGCAGAAATCAATCGGCACCAAACAGACTGATAGACAAGCATCAAGACCTCTGAGCAGGCAGGCAGAGAGGCAAAAAGATGTTCAGGCAGACAGATGTCTATACAGGCAGACAAACAGACACAGAGGTAGACAAAGAGGCAGATAGACAAACAGAAAGATGTTAAAGCAGTCAGATGTACAGACAAGCAGGCAAACCTGCAGACAGACAGATATACAAAAAAGGTAGAGACACACACAGATCGGTAGCCAGGCAGGCAGGCAGGCAGGCAGACCTACTAGGAAACAAACAGGCAGATAGCCAGATTTGAAACATTAGCTCACTAGTAAGCAAGCAATACCTTGGTAGCAGGTCCGAAATCGACGAACATACCCAACTCCTCACTAAGCCACATTCCCAGATCATTATGGCCCAGGTAAGGCTTGCTCGCGTCGCTCTCCAGCAATGCGATCACGTCAGCGTTTGTCTTATTCAGCAGATCTGCTGCGCGTTTCAGACTCGGCCAGCCTTGGTTATCGTACCCAAAATGAAAGGTCCAGATGAGAGCGCTGAAGTCCCGCGTGGTGGGATTGAGCTGCTTCTTGGCGGTCGGTTGGGCAGGTAGTCTGATGCAGGTGCCCAAGAGCGCGACAACGAATGTTAAAGCAAGAAGTATCGGGACAGCTGCCGGCCATGTGTGCTTACTGAGACAGGAACCTGAAACGGAAAAAAGAAATATGAGTTAAATACTCGACAAACTGACCAACAGATTTGCAGACAGACAGATAGATAGTTAGACTGACCTACAGACAGATGCAGAGAATTACGGATAGACATACAGACAGACAAGCAAACAGACAGACAAGCAAACAGACAGACAGACAGACAAACAGACAGGGAAACAAACAGACAAACTTACCAGACAAACAGACAGGGAAACAAACAGACAGACTTACCAGACTTCTTCGGAACGGTGAAGAGAAAAGTAAGGCACATAAAGCCAATCAAAAAATCCGAATGTTCCCTGGTATATACACCCCCGGGAACAAAATTATACGCCACCGTCCAAACATGGAAAAAAATTTCCGCCAGATACGTCAGCATCGACAACGTGATCACCACAGCGGGATGACCAACGACAACTCTCTCCATCATATTGACCCACAAAACCGAACTGTAAACCGCCAATAACAATCCGCAGACAAACCCGGGCCAGGCATCCAAAAAATACGTGGCAAAAAAGGCCACCGTGCCGATGATCCAAGTGAGTGGTGAAGCAGAGAGGCGGGAAAAGTGGGCCGCAAAAAAAGTTCCGGCGATTAAAGCAAACAGAACGAACGGGGCGGAGAGGAACGGGGTTGGACCGGTCATGGGATACCCGTTGACTGACCAACGAGAGAGGACTCCCAGTTCACCAAACACCCAATGGCTAAGATAAAGGATGCTGCCGAGTGTCACGCCGGATGCTGCCTGGCCGAGCATTCTCGGGGAGGGAATTCCCGGGGAGGGATCTGAAAATGCTCAGATTTAGTCTCGTGAGCGCAGTTGGACTGGGCAAACGTCAAAACAGACAACTAGACCGACTATTGGTTGTTAGATAATCAGAGACACAGGCAGCGAGTTGCCCAGACACATCGACCGTCCAACAGACAGACAAGCAGGCAGTGAGACGGGAGAACGGACAGAGAGTGGCAAACAGACAGACAATAGACGGACTCAAAGACACATAAACCAAGAGCACAGGCAGGCAGACAAACAAACAGACAGAAGGCATACAAAGAGAAGACAGACAGACCAACAGCCAGATATTGGAGACAGACAAAGACAGACAGACATATAGACATATACAGGCAGGCAGACAATCAGACAGGCAAACACACAGGCAGACATCAGAACAGGTAGACAGATAGATGAACAGACAATCAAACACTAAGACAGACATGTACACGTACATAGAGACTTCAAATCTAACCTGCTCTACAGGCAGTGGTACTCTTTTTGAAGTCTTTGGCTTTGTCTTTGTGTTTGGTCGTCGACGAAGCAGTAGTAGACGAAGCAGTACCACTATTTTCAGTCGTCGGAGAAGAAAATGACCGGACGACCATCATAACAACACTAACCCCAAACACCGCCGCAATCGCTAAATTGGTCTCTCGATTCATCCACATCGGCGCGATACTTCGGGTGAGGATTCTTGAAGCAAGAAAAAGGAGATTCGCCGTTAACAGCATCCAGAAATTTTGCAAGCGTTCCCTCACAGTCTGACTGAAGAGCCTGGCTGAAAGGTACAGGACGGCTGCGGCATTCCCTAGACTCAAAACGGCTAGTCTTGACCAGGTCGTCGGCTAAAAGGAAAAAAGGATAAACATCTTAAAACGCCAGACGAATAAAAGCTTGATTGATCAATTGATTAACACTGCAACTGGAACACTACGCATAATAATTGATTGATTGATTAAGTAATTCGCATTGAACAGACAGGAATGTCTCATTTAATCGCTTAATTTTCTCAGGATAGGCAGGGAGTACATCATGCAAATTTAAATAACAACCGTATAAAAAAAAAACTGAAAAATCAAGAAATAAAAAATTTAACCCAAAACACAATCAATCAATCAATCTACGCCCTGAAATTGGCAAGAATGTGCAAAAACATGCAAGCAACTCATCAATCAACGCTCAACTCACCGCATTAAAAGACAAAATTCCCGTCAGCATCACAGCTTCAAGCACAAAGAGTCCCCAGCGAGTTTGCATGACCCGCCTTAAGGGCCCGACTGCGGTGATCACCGGGATCAGCCAAACAACGGCGAACACTTCGTATCCAGTGATGTCGAGATCGTTGAGGGGGTAAAACCAGATCATCGGAGCGAGACCGTAAAACAACGACCAAAAACAATAGTAAGCCACGACATCGTGGCAAATCTCTATCGGCCCCATTCTTCAAAATAAAAATATCTATATACATGTAATTTGCGGATAATAATTTGTAAAATTAAAAAATAAAAATGCTGGAAAATGTGATGGAATGAAAAAGTTGCAAAGAGTGATGCAGTAGCAGCTGCGACGTCACAAGAATCGATTTGCAATTCCAGCCAGCAGGAGACAAATCCATCTGAGTGGGGTTGGTGGGGATTTGGAACTGGAGTGGAATGAAAAAGTTACAAAGAGTGGTGCAGTAGCAGCTGCGACGTCACAAGAATCGATTTGTAATTCCAGCCAGCAGGAGACAAATCCATCTGAGTCGGTTCGGTGGGGATTTGGAACTGGAGTGGAAACTGACTGGAAATGTTTTGCCCATCTGACTCGCCGTACACACGTGGCCAGAAAACCAGAACGCCGTCCAGCCGGAATTACGGGTAATATTCAACTGGGCTCCCTGTGCTGAATCGGCGGTGCGCCTACGGCTACCCCACGCCTAACGGCGCTGCGCCAACGCTCTATGTGTATGGTAGGAGCCAAAATAGAGCTAGAGCTGACCCAACAGCGCTCTTGCAACGTGTGCAAAATTGTACATGACTGCAATTTTATGGAACATCCTGCGTGTTTTCTTTCAGCCTTCGTTTCTAATTAATCTAACTCCACCTGTCCCTACGAATGGCGCCTCCCCTCTCGCCGGAAGTGGCCATTTGTATTCACAATCTCCGAAAGGAATGGCCGAAACGCACCTGGGCCAACATCGGAGCCCTCTTTGGGCATTCCGAGGAGTGGGCCATCAGCATCAGGAAACGCTACGACGGCCTCACTGGACTCCCACTCAAAGCACCGAACGTGCGAAAGAATAAAACACACGACTTGGACGTGGTGATTGAGCGATACGCCATGACGTTTCGCGACAGGTTGTAAAGACGTTTGATCATTTTGATGCACTGAAATCGGTTTTTGATTGCTTGATTGCTCTGGCTGTATTGCCGTCAATAGATCAATCAACTCAGCCGGAGGGCTTGAAAGGCAAAAACCTGATTCGTTGATTGATTGATTGATTGATTGATTGATTGATTGATTGATTAATCGATTGATCGATTGATTGATTAATCGATTGATTGATCGATTGGTCGATCGATCGATGTGATGGAATGGATTTTCATGTACGTTTTATTTTTATTCGGTACGTGTAGTCAGGGGAAGGAAATCGCGGAAGCAATGGGACGATCGGGATTGAAAGTGACCAGAAAGCATGTGATGCGTCGTTTGAAAGCGCTGGGATTTGAACGGGTGGCGAAAGCGTTGAAGCTGAAAGATATTCCTGTGCCGACGGAAGGGAATGAGACGCAGCAAGAGCAGGCTGCCAAGGCGACCATTGCAGATTTGAGTGTCAATCACCCACGAAGGATTGATGAATGGGTCAGGACTCGTAAGGTGCGTCAGCATGGTGACTTTTCAGAATGCTTGAAAAATGGTTTAAATTCTAAAACATTTGAACAAGTCAGAAGTGATAAAAAAATAAAAAATGAAAAATCGTAGTTGCTCTTAATGCATCTCTCCAATACCCGAACCGTAAAAAATAATAGTTGCTCTTAATGCATCTTTCCAATACCCGAACCGTAAAAATTCACGAAGTTTGCCTACTATAATGAAATAGTCTTGAGGCAATAGATCAATCAATCAGTATCTTTAATTGATTGGTTGAGAAGATGTCATAATCATTTTATACATCAATTAATCAACATTATATAACAAAAAATTATCAAATTTTAATTAATTAAAGAATAATTATTAAAGAGACATTAATTTGAATGTCTGTCTCGGCGACAAGTTTTAAATTAAATTAAAAATTAATCTTAATCTACAATTGGTTTTAAATTAAGTTAAAATTAACTTATTATATAATAATTGTTCTTAATTCTTATTTCCTAATTAAAATAATTAATTTAATTTCAATGTGTTGTTAATTTTAGTTAAGTTTGCATCAACTAAAAATACCTGTATGATTGTCTCATATGTTTTTAATGTTATCTCCTTTCCCTGATGTCCTGAAATACTTTTCCGCCGAAGCCCTCGATTGAAATGAAATTCTACATCTGATATCACATAGAAAACAAAATTAATTGAAGCTCTTCCGGAAATTTCTCATGGGAGAAACGACATTTGTACAGTAATCGTCCATTGTTTCAGGCACTTTAAAAATCATCCCAGTCAAACCAGAGTTCGTTACAATACTTTTTTTGCTGAAGTTATTAACACATCAAATAAATTAAAATCCACTGACAAAGTTTATTAAATATAACACTTATTTTATTTAAACGAAAAGCCACATTTTCAGCATTTAAATTGATAGATTAAATGAAATAGTCTTATATTTAAGATAAATTAAATGATTTTAAATTAAAATATCCTTTTGAATATCGAATTCTATTTCTCTGGCGTTAAATGAAATAAAGCTAAAATAATAATTTATTTAAAATTAAAAGTTGCCGTTTGGGTAAATTAAAATATCTTTTAAATATATATAACAACAATTTAAATATAAATAATAAAATAAATAAATAAAGATAAATAAAAAAAATTAATAAAATAAATATATATGTATATATATATAAAACAACATTAATTGCAAGGCACTTGGTTATCCATTCTGCATGTAAAACTTTTCCACAAATTTCTGCGTGACATTATTGTTCGCTCCTTATTTTTCCTTTTTTTCTTCCTTTCAGCCCCAGAAACTTCTCGAGGAGGAAAAATTCGCTAAAGAATCGGAGAAAGCCATTAAGAGGCGCTCCCGCCACTTCGTCCAATACGACCCGGAGTCGCGGCACGGCCCTCCCACCATGTTCAGCAGAACCCCCGTCCCGAAGTATTCCAATCGTGTAAGCAAATCTCCATCCCAGCCTTCCACTTCTCAAACATCCACGTCTGCGGCGGCGCTCGACAGCCGCCCGATGCAGTCGTACATGGTGACGTTCGCTCCGACCTCCGCGGACAACGCCATCTTCTACCTCCCCAGCAAGGATGATCCCCCGTTGCCAGTCGGGGAAGAAGAAGAGGGCCCAGAGCCGCCGCGGAAGAAGCTGCGAGCCATTGCAACGTGTTCCGGCGTGGGGAAGAGTCGGGAGCCGAAGGAGCCGGTGGCGAAGTTCCGGGAGACGCTCAACATCAACCACTTCCCGGAGTCGGTGCGGAAGCGTGTCACTTGTCCGCTGGCTTTGGCCAGAATCGCCGGGCAGGCCTCGGCCATGGTGCGATCGGAGGGGACGTACTTTGCACCGGACGAGGACGTGCCGGAGGGTGCGCAACAGTTGTCTCTGATTGTGGAAGCCAACACCGAGCAGGCCTTGCTGCGAGCCAAGGCGGCGATCAATCGCTTCTGCTGCTTTTCGGATAGCCAACTTTAATTGCTTATTCGAAGTTCCTCCCGTATTTCTCTTACTCACATCTTTACATATTCCATTCTCATCATAATCGTGTTAATCTACATGTTAGTACAGGTAACGTCGGGTGTTTCTCTTCTCTCCCTACATCGTTATTTTGGACTGCTACCAACTTGTGTCTTCATTTTTAATTATCCAAACGATGAGAGGAAGTCTTATAGAATTTCATTGGGAAAGGGACTATTTGCCTCTTGCAGCACGGCCGTGGGCGTCGATGACTTTGTGGTTCCAGACTGCACAGCTGCCATTGCTCTATTTTCCCGTGATAGGATCAAAATCGGCTGAGTAGTGACTGCAGTGGGCAGTTATTTGCAAGTGCTAACAGAGTTGTTACAGAAATTCACCGTTCAGTTTGACAGATAGATAGACTGAAAGGCAGCCAAACAAACAAACAAACCGACAGACAGACAGACAGACAGACAGACAGACACATAAAGACAGTCAGGTAAGAAGAACAAGATACCATCAGACTGCTCGTCGCTTATAACGGTAGACCGTCCGTCAGCACCGTTGTCCGCTTATTGCTTGGACTACCCGTGCATTACCCGTGGCAGACCGTTTGTCACTCGCACTGACCGTCCGATGAGGACGGCGACATGCGACCTTTAGTGTTTTGGATTGGGAGTAGAGTACGACTACCGATTGCGCATGAAAATGTAGGAGGATGATAACAGTGCATCAAACCTTGCGCGCAGGTGATGTGACCTTATTCGAGCGGATTCACCTGGTACGCCACTGGCCATTAAGTTAAGTTGGAATGGATTACCGATCGCACGGGATCAGTGACATTCATTGGAATTACTGCTAAGCAGGCCACCTGCATCTACCGGGTAGAAACTTACTTTTTGGAAAAACGCTTTTTTTTAAAATTAAAACCTCAAATGCTTTGCATCCTGCTGATGCTTATTCCATTGCAAGCCCTGTTTTCCCAGGAGTTTTCCCGGATATCCGCTCTGAGATTTTGAAAATTTGCAACGAAACATATTTTTATTTCGAGATTTTAAAACATACATCAATTGAAAAAGTGTCTCTGATTTGAAAATTTACCGAAAACTTCCATGATTTTTAATTTGAATTGTAAACTATAAAACTGTACGTACATGCTGGTTGGTATTACAGAAAAAAATCAAAGCAATCAGCTGAGCCATGACGATGCTGCACGCAGTGGTACCAGACGTGCTCTTAGGGAGCTCTCTGAGGCATCACTGACGTCTTCTGGGTCCACGCTGCCTACGCATTTTTAGAAACACGCCATCATTGACTCCAGAGCATTTTAAAGTTGCGATGTGATCCATGAGCCTGCACGGAGCTCAAGTTTGGTCAGAATTTGCTGTACGATGTGATCTCGATGAAAAAAGAAACGTCGCAGGATATGAAGATTTCGAAGAATTTCGCCGACCTTGGGCGATTGAATTTTCCATCCTGAAAGAATTTTCAGAGGTTCCAAATGGTCAGTGCTTATGAAGGCCCAAAGAAAATTACGCAAAATGGCCGTTTCAGATGTTGCATTTCTCATTTTTAAGAAAGACTAGAAAAGTTAGATGATTGGTTACTATGGAGAGCCAAATGGGCAAAATTTGTCGCCCGGGACAAATCCAATTTGTTCCACCGATAGGGAAAATCAAAAATTCAGTTCAGCCCTGCGCGGTGGCGCCTATCTAACAAGGAGCTTTAATAGCCCGTTAAATTTACTACAGTTTAGTATTACATTAATATATGTAGGAAATCTTTCTACTAATTGACTGTACAGCAAATATGTTAGCACAAAGTGTGTATGAAAGGAGCGCCAGCTGTTTTCTCAGACCTCACGGAAAGCGAGGACGTATTTTTGCAAATTTTGTGATGGTCGCAATCTTTTAGCTTTTGGTGTGGGATTCCGGTAATTCAACCTCCACTCAGCTCAGCCCGTATTTTTCTAATCAGGCATGGTTTGCCTTACGTTTTGATCAGTGGCGCGCCGAGCTTTGGTTTAAGGGGAATGTTTTTTATTGTATCCGAAATATTTCCGATAGAACTTAAAGGGGGGAGAGTATTGCATGACAATTCTCAATCATAGTGTTTTTCTCTAATGGGGGACCCTTGGGGCACTTTTTTTACTTTCGAGGGGGTTTTAGATCAACAAAACACCCCCCCCCCTCGGCGTGCCACTGGTTTTGATAACGTTTTAAGGTTTATGTGACCTAAAATCAGAGCAGAACGGCGCTGCCGGTCATCCGCTCAAGTTTCAGAGAAAACAATTTTCCCTGGGTTATTCTACTAAATCCTGTGTTATCAGGTGTCGTTTATTTAAATATATTTTGGCGCTAATACTTGCAATAATCATACAGAAGTGCAACACATTTGGTTATGTGTTTGAACTAAACAAGCTGAAAAAGTGATTTCACAAATAGTGTGTGAAAGTTGAGTAAATTGGTATTAGGGCTTTCGGAAGTTCGGGTGTTTTGGAGCAAAAGCTCAACAAACCGCCGTTTCACCATAATCTGTTGAACTGAACGACAGAGAAATGAATTCTCTATCGAATGAGTGGTGACTTACTGTCCCGTCTGCAAGAGGAACGGAGCAGTGCTCATTATGATGAGCCAAATAAAGTGGACACATGTTATTTGTATTTACTAACTGACAAATTCGGCTTTAATGCGTTATGGGTCCAAAAAATTCAATTCAACCAATACCGGCCGTGGAGGCGGGGAATTCCGACAGGCTCAGAGGAACTTCCCTAGTGAAAACATCGAAAAACAGGCTGACAGGCTACTTGTTGCTGTTGAAGCTGGTTGCGCATTTGTTTGGTATCGTACCGACGGCCTTGATCATTGTCGCGGTCAGCAACCGACGCCTGCCGCCACCATGCATCTGGGACGCCATTCATTCCGCAGAGCACTTTTTTGCTCTGGTTCAACAGGTGGAGCCCTTCGTCTACTTGGCCACCATGAGAGACCTGCGTATAGAGTTTCTTTCTCTTCTACGCCTCGCATGATAGCCCTGAACTCTTCATTCTCCAAAATTAGCTGATCCGACGCAAGGATGAAAAATGTTCCTCTCCGTGTCTTCTCCGTTCCAGGTCAACATCACATCGACGAAATCATCTGGATACCCTTTCAAGAACCGTGCAATCTGTTATCGCAATTTTTTATGTTGTTACGGAAGCCTTCCACGTTTATTTTGGTGGATTTATAGTTTCCTTGAAGAAGTGAACTGTGACAATTACACTGTAAGCCAGCATGAGTCAGAAATTCAAATCGGTTTTTACATAATCCAACTTGGGATGCTTTTCACGGCATCAAAATATCTTGACTTTCTGGGGTTTTTTTTATAGATCTGTAATTATGATAATTTCAACATTTATTTCATCGACTTGGTTCCGACAACTTTTTTTTCGACAGAATTTCGAAGTTAAAAATGCACTGGATGATTTCATTTCCTCTGATTTGGACTATAAAACATCAATTTTGGGAAACGGATCAATTTAAAGAATGTTGCTAATATCCTTCTCAAAATTCAATTTGAAATTGATCGGCATCAGCAGAGGGTTTTTTTGAAGAGCAGAGTGCCGAGCCGAGGGTCATCCTCGAGCCCGACGGAAAACTTTGGAGTGATATACAAAAATGCCATGTAGCTCCGCCCCCTAATCTCCAAAAAAGATTTCGTTAGTGCCAACCGATTTCAAATTGATTTTTGAGAGGGGTAAATTTCAAAATTCTTTAAATTAAACTATTTCCCAGAATTGAAGTTTTTACCGTCCGAATCAGGGAAAATGGAATCTTCCAGTATTTTATCAACAGTAAAATTCTGCCAAAAACGTTTTCAAAGCCTGACTGACGAATTAAATTCTAAAAATCATCATATAATTATAGCTCTATTAGAAACACTTGAAGCTGAACCATTCTGGGTTCCCCCTAAAAATCGTCCTAACTTAGTACATATCGGTACAAATTCAAGAATTTACAGTGCATGCAGTCCGCATATCTTATTACTTGCATAGACGAGTCTGGCTCAAGACTACAGTGACATATCGCTGCCAATGACTTTGCCGGCGCGGCTTCAAGTTCTCGGGCAGTGGGAGGATACTTAGGGGTTTTTTATTTGTATTATTTTATTTGTATTAATGCAGCAAGAGTCACTTCTTTTCTTCTAGTGTTATGGATGCTTGCCAGAAATAGACAAGGCAAGAACGTATTTCGTGATGATTGTCCCTTTTTATTGAAGTGCAGAGCCGCATTGCGCTCCACTTGATTTGTTGATTGAAGTGCCTGCTTGCTTGTAATCTCTCGCCCAATCCTCAAACGATTCAGTCCCCACGAACCAAAATAATTCCAAGCAGCAAATATCAGTTCTGTATTTGAAAGAGGCAAATATTTTACATTTGTTTTAAAAGGGAGGACGACTAAGTATCTTCTGAAGTTCTTCCTTTATCTAGTGGATCAGATGAAACGAACTTCGTGACGTTCAGCTGTCAGTATTTACGGCGACACTGAACCGCAAACTGCCCGTCTCCCTGGCCGGTAAAAAGTGCCGAGGGACGGTAAACCGCCGGTTTGCGGGACACAACTTACGCACTGGATCCTGCTAATGGCCCTGCCAACGCCGCCTCAAGTTCTCGGGCAGTGGGACGATGGGTAGGTGTTCTCAACAGGCAGTTCGCCACTATGGCTCCAAACTTCGGACTAAGGCGAGTTGCGGCAGTTGACTGGTCTGGCGTTGCTCCGCTTTTCCTTTGTTTGATAAACTTTTTTATATTGCCAGATTCGAACGAGACTATTGTCTTGTCTGCGGTTGTGAATTGGATGTTTCCTTCACCGGTCATTTCCAGGACCGTGCATCCGATACTCCAGACATCGCTGGCTCGCCCAATTCCCGTCGACCGAGCCACGTCCTCATCATCATCCGCACTGAATGCATATGTCAACATCTCAGGAGACATGTGCAGTATGGTGCCTTCTTTTACCTTCAAACCCCCCACGTTCGTTTTCCCCTCAACCAGTAGGTGGAAATTCTCCATGTCACCCAGTTTGCAGGTGACTTGATCCATTGTCAGGAAAATATTGTCACCTTTTATGTCGCCGTGAAAGATGGGCAAGGGACGCTCGTGTAGGTACCGTACTGCGGCTACTATTTGCTGGAGAAACTCTAGGATTTCCCCCTCGGTCAGCTTTCTTGTCGTGCATAATTCATTTAGAGTACCCCCTGAAAAAAGGGCGTATAAAGTTCAGGCGCTAGTTTAGGGTCAGTACAGGTTGGAACCAGGACCCTTGCGGTGTGGTTTGTGGTTGCCAAAGAGTCAAAATCCGTTTTTTATCGAAATTAAGTCCAAACTTTGAACTGCCGTTCTTGATCACTTCAAGCTGCTGGGGGAGTGTTGAGTCTTATTTCAAGGGGCTCAAAAAGTTCAAACTATTTTCACTGCTTGAATGTTTTTGACTTGCCAATTGACATTTTTTGTTGGAGAGCTAATGTTGGACCAAAAAAAGGATCAACAGGCTCAGATTTGGTACTACGACGAAGCTTTTAAATAATTCGAAATCAGGGGAGGGGTTTCTGGAACTGAAACTCCAGACCTCACGACTTCTAAAAATAGCAGAATTGATTGGCGCCTAACATAGAGTTAACTAAAAAACTGCCCAATTTTGCCCACCTCTGGCCCACGCCTCAGGGATCCACGTTCCAATTCGAAAGAACCCTCAACAAACCCCTATGTCTGTCTGTCTGTCTGTCTGTCTGTTTGTCTGTCTGTCTGTCTGTCTGTCTGCCTGTCTGCCTGTCTGCCTGTCTGCCTGTCGGTCTTTATGTCTATCTGCCTGTCTGTCTCTTTGTCTGTTTGTTTGTTGCGCCCGGAGGGGGGGGGGAAGCTGTAGCGAGGGAATATTACCGTCGCAGTACTCCATGAGAACGGCAGTTTGAGGGCACGGCAGACCGTTCGGTCCAAACGGAAGTACCCCAACCGCCAGATAATGCACAATGTACGGATGATTTAGATCCAGCAGCATAGCTCGTTTGTCACTTGCGATTGCAGCATTGTGGAAAATTTTCAGCGCCAAAAGTTTATTGGTATTTCCATATCTACCAGTTGGGGAATGTATTAATCGATCGCATTCGACTCCCACATTGATTGCGTAAACCGTTCCGAAGCCGCCGATGCCGATAACCGACTCCCAATTGAAAGAGATTTTTCCCGTCGGCGAGTCCGACGTCAGAATCTTGAAAGTTAGCTCAGACGAGTCCACTGACAATTTTGCTTGGTGGCTTGCTCGAGAGTCTTCCGTTTGCGCGTGGATCAAGAATTCTACCAACTGCAAGGCACTCGACTGGTATTGTGGGTCTTCCTCGAAGCACTTCCGACAAAGAAGACGCAGAAGGTCGGTTGTACCGTCGGGGATGAGCGGGGACCGCCGTCCCTCATTGCGCCGAGCCAGGCGGGGTACGCCAGCCGTTTGTCCAGCACGATGCCGTCCTTGTTGACGTGTTGGATGTGTCCTTGAGTCAGCATGTCCAGAACGACACAGCCAAAGCTCCAAATGTCAAATTGCGGTACGATTAATTCTTCGGGATTAAAAACTCTGAACGCTGCCGGGCGTACTTTATCAAAATGGGATGCATGAAGTCCCGGCAATGCATGATCAGTTTACCGCCGTGAACGGTCTGGACGTAGTACAGCGGATTCAGCCAGTCGACGATTTTCAGACTGCCGCGGTCGGAGCTCACCATGATAGCGGTGCTTCGGAGGACCGCGATCACGTACCGATGGTCCTGATTGTGAAGATATTCTAATGCAGCCAGCAGCTGCAGAGCGTAGGTCGTGATCTGGTTGGCTGTGAGTTCGGTGTCGCGCGATAAGTCGTACAGTGACGTCTCGGTTTGATCTAAATAAAAGCACACAAATTGGTAAAACTAACTAAAGATTAGAGTGTTTTCTAAGGAGATCCCGATAACCGTCCCGATAACCGTAAGGATCCGACATCGATACCGGTAACGAGCAGAGTCGCCCCATTTTTTTGGGTTCCCCATACGACCCATAATTTCTCATAATTCATTGATTTATTCCGGTTCATGGGTAAGGAATTGACCAGAAATGGGATGAGAATGGACGGGAATTTGAAAAAACGGGCGGGAATGGGAAATTGCTCATATTTTAGAAAAACGTCAGTTTTCAAGGAATTCTGACGTAAGTGATTTTAAGTAATTCTGACGTAAGTAATTTTAAAAATCGGAAAATTAATTTTCTACGACCATTTTATTTTAGATTTGGAAACACAAGATCAGTTGACCACACCGTTTATTCGACCAATATCCAAATCTCGGGGTTTTTACAGTAAAAGATTGAAAAGCAATTGAGCTTTCTAAAATTATCAATTTTGTTGTGATGACTCAAAGGGACATTGGTCAGCATTTGTAAAAGCAACAGGGGACAAAAAGGGAACAAAAAGGGGAAGGGGAAGGGGAAGGGAAAGGGGAAGAAGAGGGGACTTGTAGCCTTAGCCCACGATCGATCGATACGGGAAACGTTAAGCCACTTTTCGAGACGTCAAAGCCCGTACCGTCTCGTTATCGTTATCGGGATCTACTCCGAAACCACTCCATCGACAGATCCTCGCGGCTTACTCGGCGTGAGCCAGGGCTCCATCAAAACACACAGACTGGTCCCATCGAACGAAGTGTTGCGTCGGTCGGAGATCCGTTCAACGCGGCCGACCGCGTAGTACCGGGCGAGGTTCCTGTGACTGAATTCCAGCATTCGCACTGCAAGTGTCTGAAGACTTTTCGTGTGAATTTCGATCCCCGGTAGACCGGTCTCTGTGGGGATAAAAACAGCTTGAGCTTCCCACCCGAAAGCCCCGCGTCCAGGCACGTCCACGACCCGAGCGATGCAGTATGTTCTGTATGTTCCGGTGGCGAAGCCAAAAGGGGCCAGCAGACATGTATGGCGAAGCAAATGCCGGCTGACCACAGGCAGCGACAGACTGGGCTCGTACAGGCATTCTCCATCGTGGGAATATGTCTGGGGAGGATTATTATCGAATAAGCTGATGACTATTTGGTCGTTGTCTCCGGCCACTGCCTGAGACCAAAAGTCCCTGCTGAAGGTAGATCCCATATTTCTCTGGCGGAATTCTGCACACCTGCAATACTACTTGATTTCTTGTGTAAACGTAAGCGCTCGTGGTGCGGCTTGTGTACTGAGGACTGGGTAACAATTAGCAAACATGGTCTATGGTTCCATGCTGACGATGAAGTTACCTACCCACGTTGCTACAATCTCCATGTCAGCAAGCATTGTAAAGTATGAGGACTTTGGTCGATTGTCCACACTCGGTGTCGACTGCTGAGGCGGTATATGAAACGTCGTCACCGATGGCGCTAGAGAATTATCATTCCCTGGGCTGCACGCCTGGCCAAACTGGGATGGACGTTTACCATCGCCACGAACGCCGTACTGTGACGGAGCCGGTGTGATTAAGCATGATCTACAAGGTCATAGGAAGGAAATATAGTTTGCCACCTCCTCGGCGTCCAGAATGATTTCGCCCACCCCCTACGCGGGGGGGGGGTGTGCAGTCAAACGTCAGGTCGTAACAAATTTTACTTCCTTCCCCCGGCCACGGAGGGGGAGGGGGATTATTTTGGATGCCTAGAGGAGGCGGAGGGCAATAATGATCCTGAATAAAAACAGAAATTGAGAGGGCACGTTTTGTATTAAAAAATTCAAAAAATTAAACCCCCCCCCCGCAGCACCCCGAATCATTTTCTTGAACCAGTTGCCTCAGTGCTCCCCCTCGTTTCACCTCTCTTCACCTCTCGCACAGGATGAGACCGTTTGTGCTTTTCCTAAACTTAATGAGTAAGTTCTCCGAACCGTTTCATCCTTTTGGGACGAACCATTCGGCCCGATTATTGAGCTCGAATTACGAATACGAATGAGGATGATGAATTTGAGGGATCTACTTGAGCATTACGGTCTTCAGTAAGTCTGTCCATTGCCCGCCCATTCGAATTCATTTGATCGATTGGCGGCCTTGATTGGCCTGCACGATCGTGCCTAAAACGTTTCTCAAAAAGTCTTCAGCTATGCAAAACAATGCTGCAGCGACGCGTAGGTTGCATAAAGACGGAGAAACTCCAGGCAATCTTGCCAATGGAGACCGTGCAGCCACTATGAAGATTTTCTCAATGGTTTTCACCTAATAAGCATGTTACTTATTTCCCATGAATTCTGCAAAAAAGGCTAAGAGTAAGCAATGCGAGGAACATGGCCCATCACTACGGTAGGCACCTCATTTCAGTCCTTAAATTAATACGTGCGGCGTTACATCAGGCAAGTTTTATAATCCCCTTAATACATTGCGGAGCTTGATTGAATTTTTCAAAGTGCCCGGACTTAAAAAAACAACTCTGACGCAGGCAGTTCAATCTTTTTTGTTTAGTTAAGAAATGACTGGGTCAGTCGTGCGTAGTCCAGCTCAGCCGAGCCATTAGTCTGGGAAGAGCTGGCAATGATATCTCGTAGGACCCTCGCTTGCCCTGCATACCCGGCACCTTCAGCGAAGACCCCGTCCACAATTCGCACGAGTTCATTTGCTGACACGACCTCCCTCGCTTCATTGGCGCCACGAACAAGGACCCCCGCGCCCTTCGCGACTACAAACGTCGCATTCATCAGCTGGTCCGAACGCTGCGGCCAGGCCACAAACGGTACACCCACCGACAGGCCCTCCATCGTGCTACTCCATCCGCAATGGCTGACAAACACACCGACGCTTGAGTGCGCCAACACCATCCGCTGCGGAGCCCATGGGACGATCAATACACGACTGTTGGGATCATCCAATCCTTTGCGAGCGATCTCCTGTAGTTGATCCGAAAGGTGGACGTATTGAGCGGACTTTAAGGACCAGATCACCGGTCGCTCCAACCGTTCCACCGCCGCCGCGAGTTCCTTTAATTGGGCACAAGGAATTAAACATATTAATTGATGATATTGATTATATAGTTCCAGTAACATAATTTTATGTTCAATAAACCTGAGGTTGAGGAGTTAAAAACTAGTTACAATTAACGATTTTGTTTTCCAAAAAAGGAATTCCGTTAATTCTCAATCTTCATCATGATTTATCACCATCCCATAAAACGGTGTGTGGTTTTGGGTACAAAATAATAATATATAATAATAATAATATATTATAAGGCTTTGTTAGCAATAAATTTCTTGTTTTGGGGTGGTTAAGCTGTCTCATAGCGTGCAAAAACTGTGAATGTAATCTGATTATCGACCGGTGCCGTATTTAAACTCAGCCGGGTAACTTCGAGCGAAAACGGAGGAACATGGAAGTGGAACACATGGAAGTGGAACACATGGAACAAATGGAACACATGGAACACATGGAACACATGGAACACATGGAACACATGGAACACTTGGAACTGGAACGTGGCATCAACATCATCCCTACCTTCAACTGATCCGGCTTGAGGGAAGCTAACGTTCCGAACGCAATGTAAACAACGCTTCCTGCTTCCTTTTTCCCCAGCCAACTTTTCAGCTTTTGCGCCACTTCCGTGTCGTCTTCCTTACGCTCCGCCGTCTGGTCTTGCAGCTGCGGGTACGTACACAACACCGGAATCTCCCGCATCCCCGGCTGCTCGGAAATTCTAGCAATGGTTTCTCCCTCGAACTCCCGAATCGAATTAACAATAACACCTCTCGAAAATGGCAACGCCCTTTTAGCCGGGATGAAGAACCCTTGGAACTGACCGTCCGGCTGCGGTCCATGTAGCTTTCCATCCTCCCCTGGCATCTCTAGGAAGGCGGGGGCCTTGTCATACGGTACCGTCGGGGAGTTCTCGTCCACGAGAAGTACCATCAACGCGGTATGATAAGCCCGGCCGCAGTTCAGCAGATAGAATGGAATTTTTCGTGAAACGATGGTAGTAAGGCACGGACCGATGCTGATGTCTGTGATGAGGAAGTCGACCGGCGGGATCGGCGAGGCGGTGTCTGTTGGACCGTCCGTCCTGAGGTTGAGGGTACGGATAAAGTTCCCTACACCGATCATAATCAGTGCAAAATTTTTTCCAGTCTCTTCGGACTGATGAGTTATGTCGAAGCCTTCCCGCACTCCGTCTTCAATACCGAAGTATTTAAGCGATGTGGATGAGGAGTCGCTTGTTGAGGGTTCGATCAATCCGCGTTGTCGGAGATCTTCCACCGCGTGGGCGGACGTGACGAGGGTGATCTTGTGGTGCTTGGCGAGGTTCTTCGCCAGCTGCAGCAGCGGGAGGAGATGCCCGAAGGCCGGGAACCCCAAGCAGACAATGTGTTTTGCCATTTTTAAGACGCTTGTGTGCTAAAGCTGTACCTTTTGTAAACGGAGAAAAACTTGCTCATGTAACACGGAAATAAAGCTTAGATACGATGCATTCAATCAGCATTTCAGGTCGCTTTGAAATTTATATATTTAACTGTAAAACTGGCTCATCATAATTCAGTGGAGAAACAATCACTTAAAACTTCGCGCGATTCACGATGATCTGCAGAAGTCAACGCGGGTGCAAGAAAGTTTAGATTAGACGCAAAGGCAGCGTGTTGTGAGTATTGTAGAGTTCGCTGTCAACGGCGCAATCTGGTTTTGGTAACAATTGGCTTATCGAGATGACCTTTGACACGGTCTGACACCGCAAATTTGTTTCCAGCTTACCACACACGAAGCCCGAATGGAAACTCACGAGCTAGCTGCCTGACTGTATGGGATTGTTTCATTGAATATTTTATTCTATTTATTAACTAAGAAAGCAGGATTGCCAAAAACATCGACAGAAGGATCCTTCTGTCGATGTCGGCAATTAGTTCTTTTCCTTCTTCACACCAGGCACCGAAAGTTTCGAAGGCCAGTGAGACGAACAAGCACTGTCCTTCGAGCTCGGCGTAGGTCCAGTGCTAGTTCCATTCGGCTTCGCTTGCTGCGCGGCCAGCTTCCGCCGTTGAACCGAGAATGTGAGAAAGGGCCAGAGTATTGGAAACTGTTGCGTCCCACAGTAGCGCCTTGCCGTGCCGGAAGGAAGTCATGGTCATTCCGTCGGGTCGTTTTCCGCCCGCCCTGCACAGCGCCCGGGGTCCCCGTATGGCTGGCACACCGGCGCTGACGAGGGCCCGCTTGACAACTTCGTTGATGGCGGAATGGCGGCTGCCACGGCTGATGCCGCACACGCAGGACAGACCGTAGTGGCCGTTCTCCCTCGCCTCCTTTCTGCAGGCTTGGCAGTTGTGCCAAGTTCATTTAATTCCTATTGTCAAACTATGCAGTATGCAGTACTTTAATAACTGAGCAGATGCTCAGGCCTTGTAATGCTGACCCAGAATAGTAAAAATTGGACCTAAAGATAAAGGCCGTTTAGAGCTATGGTAAAAAACCCTTAGCAGAAATCCTTGGACTACAGTAGGAGAACCAAAGCTTTCATAAGAGATGTACTATGACGTCCAACCATCATTGTCTCCGATCGTAATTGAGAGGAAAAACTGGGAGCAGCCCGGTCATGGATCTCAATGGTTTTATGCTTTAACTTTGTCATGTTCGACTAACGCCCCCACGGCGCTACAGTATCCTTCATGTTCTATGAAAAACGAGTTGACCGCGCCTTGACTGACGAAATGCTGCATTGCAGTGATCTGTTTCTTTGCAAGGTCATTATTGCCGAAGAAGCTGCCGACGAACAAGACCTGCTTCACTCCGGTAGCTCGAACACTGTCACCCACAGCCGCACCGACCACCGTGGTGATTGTGGCTAATAAAGATCGCGCCAGGTCCTCCGGCTTCGCGGCCTTTCGCTGCTCTGGGTCCAGCATGTGTCCGAAACTGACCAGGACAAAATCAGGCGGCAATTTGTAGCCGGAGCGGAGCTGCAGATACTCGCTTCCAACCTCTCCAATCTAAAGATAAAAAAGAGTTCAGAAGATAACATTAGGATTATCAAGAAACAAACCCTATACGGAGACACAGACACAGACACAGACACAGACACAGACACAGACACAGACACAGACACAGACACAGACACAGAATAACGTCGAGATTGTGTGAGTCTTACCACTTTGTCCACCGTTCCCTTATGATTTCCCCTCTTTGCCAACGCCATGGCCTCATCGAAGTTTTTCGCCGGAGTCACCAGACAGCAAAGCCCCAGAAACATTGCCCCACCGATACTCGAACCGCCGATTACAGTGAAATCCTTCGGGGACGTAACAAGGCAGATGCTCGTCGCACTCCCCACCGTCACCAGAAGGTACGGATAAGTCAAATGATCCTTTTCAACATGAACCTTTCGACACAACTCCTCGTTGGATGGGTTCTCAAAATAGTAGCACTCCTTCGGACTGTGCTGCAGAAGGTACACCAAACCGCTGGCCTGGGTGGTAAACTCATCCGCCGTACGATAATCCACTTCCATCTCCTCAAAATCCTTCCGGTTTACATATGATCCCATCCCAGTGGCGGTGATGGTGATACCCTTCGCAGGCAGACCCTTGGTCTTCATCAAGCCAATCACTGTGTCTAGTTCGATGACGGGGAAACGGATGAAATGGAGGCTTCCTGTGAGATCGTTCAACGGAACGCCCGGTATGGTCAGGGACTCCTCTCGGACCCCATCCACTTCGTCGTAGGTTGTCTTACTGGTGATGTAATCACGAATGGCTTTGCTGGAGGAATTTGACGCGCTTAAGTGGCAGTTTTCGCCGAGTTTCTCCGGTTCGAAGTAAACCACCTTGGCCAGAGAATTTCCAAGGTCCACCCCGAGCAACGTAGTCTCATCTGCATTAACTGACATAGCTGTAAGAATAGTGCTTTGGTTGCTTTAAAGTCGTCAGTTAACAAAACACGAGGAAGGAGAATAAATGACCAGGTATGAAGTTTTCGTATGTATGAAGAAAGAGTTTGCTGAATCGAAGATGGTAAGATTCTCGATTGTGTCGTCTGGTCTAGTTTAGGCTGAATAGTTTGCAAGGTTAGTCATCGTGGTGCGCAGATGTCTGCGATAACCGGTCCCTAGACGATAGACAGGTCAATTCGTTATCGGCCCTAGGCAGGCGCAACAGATGATGGTTGAAAGTGGCGCCAGTCTGTGATGGTGTCAGTATGTTTGATCGATAAACTGTCTCTTGGATTCGGAGATTATTTAAGCTGCTAACGTATTTGGCCACCTCTCACTGTGTGGGGATTTTTCGCCTCATACTCGCCCCTCGCCCCTCGCTTCAGGCGTGGCTTGTTATTTTTAAGCCCAATTGTTGATTGGCTCACCCCCCCCCCAACTAGCAAACCAATGAAAAAATGCACTTTCAAAAGAGTGAATGAAATTCTTTTCTGAGTTTTTTATCGCATTTTTGCTAAGTTGTTTTGGAAAGTAGTTTTTGTTTCGCGTATTTTCCTGAGGGATTTTATTATTTATCAATCTCGATAAAGTTATATATTTTGGTGCTTCCATTGATTGAGCGATTGTTTTGCGTGCCCTAGTCCAAGTGCAACGAACGAATCAATAAATCTACGTATGTGACTGACATACGGACAAGCGAAGTCCGCAAAGTCAAAAGCTCAGCTTTAGATCTAAACTCTGACTCTTAGAGCTAGAAAGCTAAATTGTTTCGAGAAGAACGATGAAAATATAAACTAAAATTTATATATAATTATATAATATTAATATTATTAATATATAATGGTATATGATTGTGCGACTGCAGTCAACAGTCTGATAAAAATCCATGATTGAGAAGTTTTGAAAATTCATTTCAATCAAATCCTTCAGAGATCAATCAACTGGTTGAGAAAGGCTGGGAAAATATCGCTCAAGCACAGAAAAGGTACGCCACGCCTGGGGCAAGGGGTGAGGGGCGAATAGGGGGCCCCCTCTCACTGTGATTTGTGAAGGCAAAACTCGGAAATCGTTGAAGAAATCTGCCTGTTGAGATGAGTGCGTGCAAGGACCGCGTCATGATAAGAACAAACGGTTTTTGAGTGAGAAAGAAAGATAAGGAATCTCAGATGGCCACGCCCAGTTTAGTTTTAGGACATAGCGATAACGACTGTATATTAGAATTATTGGGCTCTCAATCAGACATTTGACTATATTTAAAAATCAATTATGAACGATTTTTGTTGAAACTTAAGTTGCAATTGCTAGTTTCCTTGTTTTTATTGCATTCTTCAGATTAAGTATACTTTCTGTAGGAAGGGCAAAACTTGGCTCAACTAAAAACTAAACTAACAATTTTGGTGACTAATTTCTTGACGTTATTTTTAAGTCAACTAAAAAAATTACCTGCTAATTTTAGATACCTTACTTTTATTTTATTATTTTATTTTAGATATTTTAGAAGTGCGAAAAGCTAAAACTTACAAATTTATCGACTAATTTCGACAAAAACTGGACTAAATTTTTGAGTTATTAATAGAAATGAATTAAAAATCTTTATTAACTAACTTTTAGTTTACTATAGAACTAGTTAGTTGAGTAATTTTAGTTGTGCCTTCCTTATTAGTGTGAGTCCCCTGTCGAAAACAAATTGCTGACGACTGGCTTCCGAAAGCGCTGTCTCAAAATAATACGAGAGATTTACAGGAAAAGTTCTGGTGGTCTCCGTGTATGTGGTTCTGGCCCATTGCTCACCCATCACAAACCTCTTAGGAGACCTGGCTCCGCCCTGTAAGGACGTCCTGAACGAGGCAGGCTTGATGCGAGTGGCATTAGCGACCATTGAGGGTGCGCTAACAAAATATACCGCAAAAGTTCTCAGTTACCGTTAACGGTGCTACTGAATTGGTAACCTGTCAATTATTCGCAAAACATTGCCCGACGTACAAATATAGACTCAAGAATATTCAGAAGGAATCGTCAACTACTGCGTTTGCAACGGAAAAAGCTGCAGGATTTTTGGACCAAAATATGATTATCAAGAGAGCAATAAAAGTGCTTCATCAGATTGATAATGTGATCAGCAGAAGGATTCCAGGGTTGCTCTCAGGGTAGATGACGGTATCAGCCGCGAGTCCGCTGATTGTCTGCAGAGGTGATGATCCGCTTACAGTCCTTAACAATATCCGGAGATCTACGGAAAGACTATAGGATAGGTCCCCGGTGAACCCACACACGAGACCGGGTTCAATAAACAGATTGAACCGAAGAAATGGGAGAGAAAACCAATCGACGGCAGTTCATTACGCTGATGATGACACAGATGAACCCGCACTACCCTCACGGTATGCGATCTCAGCCACAGAGAATGACAGAAAGCCAAAAAATGTATCTGGCCGGAGCTACAAACAACACCCACTCGACACGAGAACAGATTACTAATACTAGAATATATGGTGATGAAGCTAGAACAAAGGCACTTATCACAGTGGACCATGCTACTGCAGTAAAGCCCGACCAATTTAGCAATACTCACAGACAAAGCCGCATAAAAAGAGCAAAAGAACCCAATGCCCAGCAAGGGAAAGCAGGGGTAATCAAAGTTGGAAGAACGTGGCAAAAGTAAAGCAGCAACAACCACATGGACAGACACGCATCATCCTCATCGCGGCCAACACGAAGCTACGACAGTTGGTAACCAAGGCTCCAAGCCCTACCGCAACAGGCCCCTCTTCGCAAGTCATCGTCCGCATCGTCTGGAGCTCCCTCCATGCCAGCATGGTCATCCTGCTGTTTGCGGTCCTCTCCAAGGCTCCCTACCTTCTCCACGTCGAACCGTGGGTCGCTAGTCCGACCGTCGTACGGTTATTCTTGACCGGGCTGTCGGCTTTGCCTGATGGAATTACGCCTACTCCAGGGATCGACGATGTGTCTCCGCCTCGAAATAACATAGGAAAAGACCGGATAGCTGACAAACAGCCATGTGAAGGATATGTACGTCGTCATGATTCGCACGATATTCTGGTACAGAGGAAGTACCAAGGTAAACTCACAATCCGTCGTGGGAGTCACCACGGCCTGCACTTGATCGACGATGAACAAGGGAAGGTACCAAATTTGATGGTACAACAGAGCAAATGAGGTCGCTTTAAGCCCGAAGCTCACCTTTTTATGGCGGCACCACGTGAGCAGGAGGATGGCGAGCCATCAGTCTAGACAAATCAAGGCATGCTGGAGTCGAGTGAACCCACCGGACGTCCACTGGCAGTACTTGACGAACCCCCGTAACCCCTTATTACCGACCGAAATCTCACGGTAAAAGTACCGTGCAACGGTTCGAACGGTTCGTACACGGTGGCGGTGAAGAGGTTCATGACGGCTAGGTTGAGGATGTAAATGGTCAAGGGAGTTATCAGACAAGGTCTTCGGATAAAAGTTATGAGGATTTCCATGTTGGCCAAGGCACCAATCAAGATGATTGGTACACGGATGTAGGAAACTGTTTGTAGAAGAGTAGAGACAGACGTGGAACTCGTCAAAAAGGACGAGAAATTTAATTGGGAGATATTGAGAGACATTATTGTGTCCAAGTGAAATAAGGAGTATAAAGAAACAGAGAACTGTCGGTAAATGTGTTAAGCTCTTAATAGCCGCATGAACACTACACGAAAATCTTTCGATTTTCATGCTTCGTTCGATACGTTAAATACGAGGGGGCATGCTGAAATGATTGAAAGTCCTTTTTTATCTTTTTTTTATTTATAACTTATAAACAATATTTCACTCGAATCTCACAATATAATCTCCGTTGTTGCATTCAATGCACTTCTTCAACCGGGCCAGCCATTGCTAAAACAGAAACAACGCCCCGGTACGACACAGCCCCAGCCGTTCACTGTCGGGCCCCGGCACTGGTTCGCCACCCAGTACAGCACCTTGCGGTACCAACCAAGCTCGTACTTTATTTACCACTAGCCAACACTTAAGCAAGGATTGTAGCTAAGTGTATAAGTGCGAGTAGAAAATTCTGTTGAAATTGTATGCAAAGGATCTGTGGATCTGCGTGGAACTCTGGCGCAGCAATTTAATCAAGAGGGTTTATTGTCAATCCGGCAAGTGCTATTTTGTTGTGCATGTACCACTGCATATGTGCACCCTCGGCTCTCGAGGAATATCCTGTTTTGATTGTAGATGACGACAATCACACGCTTTTTCCAATGTATAATCCGATAAGCTGATCTGATGGAAATTCCTCCCCAAAACTTGCGAGAGTCGCTCTTTCGGTAACATACCTGTAGAAGTTTCATGCGAGCATGGTCGCAACCCGTGCTCGAACAAGTGGCTGGATTAGACCGAGTTCAAGTTTTTGTCACGTGAATTCTCAAGGCAAGCCACCTGCACCTGTTTGCTCAGCCAAAACGTCCTTTCCAGTAGAGTATACACTCTAGATACATCCCGGATTCTAAACGCGGTTTAGCTCCGCCTTCGTCACGCGCACCACTGTATTGAGAGCTTAGGCTACAATTTCACGTCACCTTCCCCCTTCTTGTCTTCTCCCACTGTCGTGTTTTCTGATATTGACTGTTCTTCCTTAACATGATAAATTGATTTTTCTAGAATCTTTTAGGTTTCCTTTTCACAAAAAATTGAAACCCCAAATATTGGACTATCTGAGCGAGAGGGTTAAGCGAAAAAAGAAAATGCCCGCTTTTTCTTGACTCTTTGAGTTTTGGTCACAGCATTGACTTGACCGATGTCCAAACATCGAGGTGTGTTATACCTAGAGATTGAGGAACAGGATAGATGGGCTTTCCAATATTATCAAGTTCGTTATACAGTAATCACTCAAGGAGATATTGGTCAGAACTCGTAAAACCAACAGCAGCGACAATGGGGGAAGGGGAAAGGGGACTTGTAAGCTAAGCCCCCCTCCCCCAAGCAGGCTTTTTTAAACTTTTAACATTTTAATGCTTGCTACCAGGGGGGTTTTTGCCGATAGTTGGTTAGAAACAAGATTCCCTCCTCGTACGAATGTCGATCAGTGTTCGTGTTCCAATGAGAGCCCAAGTAATTCTTACGGCATATTGTTCGACGGTTGTGCAATCATCGATACAGTGTACACTCCTCCATTAAGGGTACCCCTCCTTCCGTCGGCAGTGAGGTCCACCATTCCAATGGAGACTACGTTACCTGGCCCTTGCTTATGCGGCGCAGTGGCAGCGTGCTGGGACCGACGGTTCCCGCCAAGTAGTCGTTGGCAGCCACGACGAAGCACGTCTCGGAAGGGCGGAAAAAAGAGCAGATAGACCAACGGAGAGTACATGTGTTGCACCGCCGGCAGCATGAATACCATCCGTACGACGGTCGGGCTGGTGACCCACCGTTCGACGTGGAGGAGGTAGGGAGCCTCGGAGAGGACCGCGAACAGCAGAATGATTATGCTGGCACGGAGGGAGCTCCAGACAATGCGGACGATGACCTGCGGAGAGGGGCCTGTTGCGGTAGGGCTTCGAGCCTTGGCTACCAACTGACGCAGCTTCGCGTTGACCGCGATAATGAAGATACGTGTCTGGCTCAGTAGCAGCAGGCAGAGAATCACCGGGCCAGTGAAGATCTTCCACACTGGACGGCCGGCGCTGTGGTCGGTGTCCCGGACCACCTTGTCGCATGCCGCCTCAAGGTTTGGCCAGTACAAGATTATACCGGGTAATGTGAGTGTGGCAGTGAGAATCCTGTAATAATATCAATGGTTTAAGACGACTTTGACTAACGTATGTGTGCTTCTGCTCACATCTTTTTTCCGGTTCGACCGCAATACCCAAACTCAAACTCAATTTGGATTCCCCACGATAAATTTGCAGCATGCTCACAGTTCCAGTTTGTATTCTGAATATTTACACTTAAACTTTATTTGCATATCACATCCTAGTAATCAGAAATGTTTTCCTAACCTATGGAAAACTGTCACAGATTCCTGAGAAATTGACATTTTCATGAAAGGGGGATTATTTTACTCGTGATGTTCAGTATTATGCCAATCTGATTAGATCGACGAAAATATTTAAGAACAAGAACTAGCCTCTTTACGCTCGGACCAAGGAAGATTAGTGCCTTGTGAATTAAGGACAGCAGTGGTCTGATTTTGAGTCCATTGAGATCAATAAGGCTGCAGAACAGCCTACTACGGCGAAAGGAACGGTACGTTGTTGCCTCCTTGATTTCATCGTTCGCTGGTTCTGTTCGTTTGCTCATGGAATGAGCCTCACGTTCGTCCGTGCTTGTTCTACGGCTCGTTAGTTCGTGCTGTAACATTTGCCCCGTCTAATGGGTGCCTAACATGCCAGCAGTCCTATTCATTTATCTACAATAGCATTTAAACACTTTTGATTTGTATTTACGTCTATTTACGAGATTCTTTAAATTAAATTCAATTCAATTCAATTCTGAAATTAAGAACAAATTAAGACGATGATTGAACCGTTGGACAGACACTTAAATGTACATTACATGCCAGTACAAACCAGGTCAATGCGATGAACATGCGAACAGTTGAGGTGGAAATTCTCGCTCGGTACTCGACGGCAAACTCCACCGACACCCATCGATCCACACTGATGAACAGTAGCGTCATCAATGCGAGGGTATGAAAGAATTCATACCCGCGAAAGAAGATGTTGATGAAGATGAAGCTAACGACCGGTTCCTTCCATGGCAGCATTCGGACCAGGGGAGTGACGGCACCGTCGACTCCCACGAGGAGGGAGGTGTACGCGAGGGCGACGTGGAATAAGATGTAGGGCTCCTTTTGACGCCAAAAGTGGAAGATGACCAGATCGAATAGCTGCGAACAGACGATGACACCGGAGAGGATGAGCGGCACGCCGTTGAGACTCATGTCTTGGCTCGCGGTGAGATTGCAGTTTCCACGGAATGAGAGGACCGACTGGTAATTAAATGCAAGTAAAGAAACTCCCGATGACCTGTTGGAAATGTTTTCCAGGGAAGAATTGCGAACAATATTTGCCATACTTGGGTGTGCTTTTTTTGTTTTAAAACTTTGAGCACAACCGATGAAATGGGAGACACTTTCAGTTGCATCGATAGGGTGCTTTAGATTTCAAAGCTGAAACTAATTTTCATACAGGATTTAGGCACTTCTTTGTATGCGTTTCGAGTCGGACAGCCTACATGCAACTATAAAGTAGGAGAATTATGCTGCACCGGTAGATTCCACACTAAGGAACTGGCTGCCTCTAGGGTGCGTGAAAAACACTTAACCTCTCGACAAGGCTTAGAGGCTTGACATATACCGTAGAGCCATGCATGACCCTAGTAATGAGGCCGACTGCCTGATTGCATGAGTATGAACTGACAAGTAGGGGGTGCTATCTTTTTGCGGTTTCTCCACGCTGCAAAATGACAGCGAACATGTTCAAACTCTTCTCGTGGGTCAGTATCGTTTCAATTTATCCTCTCTGGCAGTCTTGAGTTCTTTTACTGCTTCCATTAATAAGCAAACCCATGGAAGTGCAGTACGTGCAGTACCCAACAGTCAATCAGCTTTGGCAACTCTTCATAAACAGAAATTTACCACAAATCCGCAACTTGAGCAGATGTGCGGGAAAATACCCAAAGTGAATGACTTAATCCAGATGTATTACAAATTGACAGCGTAATTATGTCATCATTAGACAAGATTGTGTACAAGATTGTAGAAAAATTGTTTTGAGGAACACGCACTTACCATTTCCCTGGCTGATGGATGCATGTGGGGTGCGAAATTTGTGATTAAATTAAATCTTTATTACATTTTGATTATATACATTTTGATTAATTATGATTTTGATTATTACTTTACAATTGGTTAGGGCATGCTAAATTGATTGCTTGTCTCTCTTAATAAGGAGCCATCAAGCACGACAAAACAATATCAGACTGTGAACCTGTCTGTCAGACAGACACCTGTCTGGAACTGTGGCCTATTATAAACTAAGAGAGAGCAGAACAGCAAAAAGCTCCCTTGTAAATATGACAGTCTGTAGTTGTTTGGATCGAGCGTTAATAATGAAAAGCCTATGCATTATGCATTTCTTAAAGGGCCTTCACGTTTTATGCAGTCATCAAATTTGAACAAGCGAAATGAAATGATTTTGTCAGGACTCTTCGAATCTCACAGAAATCTGTGTTATTCCACAATATGGGTGGTGAGACTGTTTCTGGAGGGTCTGCGGTTGCTTTCATACCAGCTGGTGGCGATAGCGAACCGGCAGTGACCGCTGATGAGGGCCCCTTGCCAGGCGGTGTTCCGTGTTCTCCAGGCTGTTTAAACTGTTAAGAGACTCCACGTTGTCGGTAATCAGAACATACAGCATGCTGTTCCGCAGCGAGTCTCCGACATTGGCTCAACTTGTTGCATTTCAGGAAGCCATTTCAGGGAGCCATCTGGTCCTGCTCCTTTCCAGTGTCCATTAAATCTACCAACGATAAACAAATCTGAGCTATTAATTAGGGCCGAGGCCTTATGATATACCCGCCCTGATATTGTAAATAATCATTTTTGGTCAAGGGTCAGTATTTTAATATACACCTTCAACTCATTCTTACTAATAAACCTTTTTTGAAAGTTGACTCAATTTTCTTATTTATTAACTTAGGACTGTACTTGTTGTATTAAGATGAAGTTAGTTCGATAGCGAACGGAGAAATGAAAGCTGGAGCCAGATTGTAAGGCTGACTGATTTTATTTGACTATAGTGCGAAGAGCGAATGCTTGAAAGATGAGCGAACACCGGGTCCATACACATTCTGTATTTCATCGTTCCCAGATCAAATGAGCGATTCAGTTTTGTGTTCCCAAAAATATTTAGATAATGTTTTAGCTTAATTTTATTAAGAGAACAAGGAATTTTATGCAACCGACTAGACATTTTCATTTCTTTTGCTGGAACGAGACTTCTTACTTAACGAAAATCCCAGCACATTTACTGTAGTAACCCCCAAGCCAATCCAATAAACGCATAAATCACGCAGAAGGCTACAACTTTCTTGTTGCGGATCAGCTCCATCACGTGGTCAACCTGATCATTTTACTCGGCGGTCTTGCGGGCAACTTCGCAATGAATTGCGTGACGATTGAGCAAGTCATCAAAGCGATAAACAAGTAAAACGCCAGACTATAATCGTGCACTCCTGCCACCCTGCTGGCGTATAGTCCATCAACAGCCCTTGACAACGGTGGAGCCAGACAGATGCCCAACGATGCGAAGGTTCTATGCACCCCACATCGCCGTCGTGCGTCTCCGTCATCTCAATCAACGAGGCTTCAATCAGGGTGAAAGCGATGCAAATACCGAAGCTGCAGAGTTCGAATGGTCAGGTAGACCCAGAATGTGACGCTGCTTTCACCATGGGTGGTGAAACCGTAACAGTCAACACAAAAGGTCACTCGGAGCACTCGCCATCTTACAACTGCACTCTATGAGGTTATCTGTACTTGCTGGACCAGTCAAGTTACTTTCGCGAACTTCCAACTGATTCACGACCTCAATACAGCTTCGTTTTGAAGCCTCAATTGCCTCCAGGTA
>LRSR01007655.1:0-10000 GCA_001579985.1 Hypsibius dujardini
CCGTAGTCTTGTGTCCCGACATTTGAAGCAATCAAGCCCAAGCTTTTCTTTACGTGTTCTGTTTAACCGAGCGCGTTCCCCTAAAGTTATCAGGGGTTCCACTGTATGTTCCAGCCCAATCCTATGATGATGCATTCTAATTGCATCTCTGCTGTCTCGAAATGAGGTGGGGAATAAATTATTATTATACTGTGCCTGGCGACCACCGACCTTTTACCGCGCATTTTATCCATATAAGCTTAATCGCCGGGTTTTTACGGGTATGATCATACACTGTACAAAATCCTCATGAGAATGTCGTGACTAAATTTTGCGGTCTATTTTTTGGGATTTTGAGTGACTTTGAGTATAAGTTAGACATCGATCGTCAGCTTAGCACTTCAAATATAGGCTACAGGAAAGGCTTCCGGCCCTTGTTGAAAACTGAATGAACGGCGTATTACCATTATCACCTGAAGTCCCACGCAAAGCGAAGCTCGATGTACTCGTTTCTGCATTGCAGACCTCCAAGTGACAGACAGACAGACAGACAGACAGACAGACAGACAGACAGACAGACAGGCAAGACATACGGCCAGGTGGATATACAGACAGACAGACAGACAGACAAACAGATAGACTTTCAAGCATACACACCGGCAAACAGACAGATAGCAACATAACGGTTGGCTACAACAAATGGAACCTTCAGATGCCTAGGCGGCGCCATCGCTCGGTGATCATCATGGCACGCGGAGTAACGTGAAGTGACATCTACCGGGCCTTTGTCTGCTGCTCGAAGGTTTCGCGCTCCTTCCGTGTAACAGTACACTTGCGCCACCTACAGTAATCGTGCAACATCCGCTACCAGACTAGAAAACCAGCATTAAGGAAGATCTGCAATGTCTCGAAACACTTCATTAACCGCAAAGGAATTTAATATTACGTTAATCACTATACATGCAGCAAATAGAAAAACAATCTGGTAATACTAAAAAATATTTGTGAAAAAATGCAGGGAAATCGGGGTGTGTGATTTCCATTCCGTTCCTTCGTAAGCTCGATGTGAGAGAGTGTGAGGTGAGAAAGAAACTGTTCATTTATCGTGATTTTACATTTGCGTCTCGAGATCGAAATCGCTTCTGCCGTTTCAGAAAAACAAGAAAGAAAAATACTTCACACGTCACTTAGTGCAATGGGCTCAGGCTTGATTGATTGATTGATTCCGTAACAATGTTTCCGAAGTTTCAATTTTTTAATCCCAAGCAACATTTTTCAGAACGTTAACGCATTTTCATTATTTAATAGAGGCCCTCAGCCAAACTTGAACAATAAACGGAGATTTTTCCGACTGACCAAAACACCTTCAACAAAATGACTCAGAAAACAGAACACTGCCGATGCTAATTAATAACGCGCACGCCGTTAACCGAAATTAACACGCAAAAAACGTGTGAGTGCTTCAGTGAGCTCACGCTGCTTTTTCCGTGTAACAAACTAATAATCCGATGACACCAAGAGTATTCAGGTCGGAAGCCGAATTTTGCATACCTGCAATCATCCATCATCGAACCACCGTGCATGTGCAAAACACACAGACACCCGCACCTGCACCGTCACAGACACAGACAGACACAGACAGTCACAAACACAGACACAGACACAGACACAGACACAGACACAGACACAGACACAGACACAGACAGACACAGGCACAGACACAGACACAGACACAGACAGACACAGGCACAGACAGACACAGGCACAGACACAGGCACAGACACAGACATTCCATGCATTTTCATGTATGACTCGAAACCATGCGTGGAATTAACCGGTAAAGTGTTTGACTAATTTTCCCGCCGATTAAGGCACGACCGTTTGTCGAAAAAAAAGTCGAAGTCGTTAATCACATTCCAGCTGGTTTTTGAGTGCCGCCCCTCCGTGATACATGACACATTCACATTATATTATGAAAAAATTTAAAGTCCTAAACCGACACATACAAACGAACAGACAAAGGCAGGAGTATGTCAAATGGCGGCGCTGCCGATCACCAACCCCGCCAAATCATGAGATGAAATAACTCTTACCTGAAATCAGGGCACATCAATGACAACAAACAACCGAAAGAATGCTCGTTGTTGAGAACCTCCGATATATATTTCGCATTTGAAGAGTTCTCGGTCACGGCTGGGCGCCGGCTCGTCGCGTGGCTCGCACGTTGCTCTCTCCTGAAGTTCATCATACGCGAGGTATGCAGTGATGGCGCGGCGATCAAGTACCCTGGCGGGGTCTTGGTGCTGGTTGATGGACAAATGGAAAGGGTCCATTTATTGTCCGGCGCATTCGACGTCACTTTCCATTTCACACGTTTGTCGGTCGATATAAGGAGAAACTTAAAGCCGCAAAATTCAGTGACGTTCAGGTTCATTGTTTGTGCCTTGTTTCGGACTGGTCGATCGAGGTACCGAGGAAAACGGAAAGCATTTTCTTTGGGCAAGTCACAACAGAACCAAACTGCGTCGAAATGCATCTTCTATTGATGAATTTCTTGATTGGATTTTCGGCGGCGCTTCTCTTGTCCGCCACCGCTGAGGTAAGGTTATTGTCTGAAAGCAATCCTGTCTGTCTGTCTGTCTGTCTGCCTGTCTGTCTGTCTGTCTGTCTGTGTGTCTGTCTGTGTGTCTGTCTGTTTGTGTGTTTGTCTGTCTGTCTGTCTGTCTGTTTGTCTGTCTGTGTGTCTGTCTGTTTGTGTGTCTGTGTGTCTGTCTGTTTGTGTGTCTGTCTATGTGCCTGTCCCACTAATCCCGTATCACTGACAGCCCATTCACGGCGTCTGGAGCGTCGGTGGGGAATGCGTATTGGGTACGACGGCGACCGGAGCAGCCTCAAGTTCCTCTTCAAGTTCCTCTTCCAGCTCGAGCGATTCCCTCAAATCAGACAGCTCCGCCAAGGTTCAGGCAGCTCCCGGTAAGACAGCTGACCAACATGGCGCTGCATTATCAGACAAGGCGACATCGGGTATAATAGACCAGTCCAAAAACGGCGGCGACTCATCGGACGCCAGCAAGAATAAGTCCGACCAGGCAGACAGTGCCTCAGCGCAACTTTTAGGCTCCACCGCAACAGACGGAGCTGCAGGGTCCAGTAACAGTCAGGCAAGCGCTAAAAAGTCTGACCAAAAGGATTCGTCGTCTGCTGCAGAGAAGAAATCAAAGAAGACTAACTCCAAAAAATCGACAGACAAGATAGGCGCGATCAACGCGCAACTTCTGGATGCGTCTGCCGATGATGCAACTGCTGCAAAAGCCACCAGCAAACGTCGTGGTCAACGAAGAACAACAACTAGCTCCTCATCTGCTCTGGCTGGCAGTTCCTCGGCCGGGGATTCGGCGAGTAGTGCCTCAGACAAGGCCGCCCAGAAATCGAGCCATGTCGTGCCTGGTGCGGTCTTACTGCCTGGAAGTGACGCGGAGAACTACGGAGTGAAGTTTGACAACTCGAAATGGCAGGTGATTAGCACTAAGAATGTGCAAACGAATGTCTGGACGGAGTTGGACAGTTTGCGGGGGAAGGAGAAGATGAGTGCTGGGGAGATTCAGGATTTGCTGATCAAAGCCATACCTGGAAAGGATTACCCTAACCACGGTTCAATCCCCAAGACTTCGTTCAACTGTGAGAATGTGCATCAAGCAGGATTCTACGCTGATCCTGAAACAGAGTATGTCGCAAATTGAGCAAATGAAATAACCTTCACTTTCTCCACCTGTTAGTCTACCTGCCCGTCAGCATCTCTGTCTGAACGCTTCCCCGTTTGTGTCTATGCCTGTCTGTCTATCTGTCTGTCTGACTGTCTGTGTGTTTGTGTGTCTGTCTGTGTGTCTGTCTGTGTGTCTGTCTGTCTGCGTGTCTGTCTGTCTGTCTGTCTGTGTGTGTGTCTGTGTGTCTGTCTGTGTGTCTGTCTGTCTGTGTGTCTGTCTGTCTGTCCGTCTGTCTGTGTGTCTGTGTCTAACCCTCAGTCACAAAACAAGTAGCCAATCCGTTGGAAGTGGGCGTGTACCACTTTTTCATAACAAATAATTGGGCCAAACGGACTCTCATACGTTAGTCGTGGAATTGTGCGTAAAACTAATTGTAATTGACTCGTTTATTTGTTTGTTTTTTTGCAAACAGGTGTCAAGTGATCAGACGCTGCGATATAAACGGCATCAAGTGGAATTACCTCTGTCCGAACGCTACGGTAAGAAACTATATTTTTACGAACGAGATTTGGGAAAAAAATCTGACGCTAAGGAAATTGGTGTCGACGGCCGTCGGTCACCTGAACGATCTCGGTTGGCGCCAAGAATTTTTAATTCTTCTGCCTGTCCTTTCAATTCACACCGATTCGATTAAAAAAGTTTGGCTTTCAGCTCTTCAATCAAATCACGTTGACGTGCGACTGGTACTTCAACATTGACTGCTCACAGTAAGTCTGTATTTTTCGCCCATTTGTCTGTCTGACTGACTGACTGTGTTGTCTGTGTCTGTATGTCTGTCTGTTTGTCTGCCTGCCTGTTTGTCTGTCTGCCTGTTTGTCTGCCAGTCTGCCTATTTGTCTGCCTGTCTGTCTGTCTGTCTGTCTGTCTGCCTGTCTGTCTGTCTGCCTGTGTGTCTGCTTGTCTCTACGTCTGCCTGCCAGCTTGTTTGCCTGCCTGTCTGCTCCACGAGGGTTTCACGGTTATTTTTTTCTAGAGCAACGAAGTACTACGACTACAGCAACCCCAGGCTCTACCACTCCGACTGGGTCCTTCTCGACACACCAGTGGAAGTGAAAGCATAACGCCTGGTCGCGACGAAAGACAACCAAAGATGCCAAATTGAACAATCTACCACAGACGTCGAAAAACTCACTCCGGTCGCTCTAGAACTCAACAGTTGACTTGCAGATCAATACAGTGTCTTCCTATACGTTTTTCCTGTCTCAAAACTCCGGCTGGTCCACATTCCACAGAAACTATTAACTTGTATTGCACAACGTAAGATTTATGTAATTATGTACAATAAAACAAACGATTATTAGAGACTGCTGCTGGACAGAAAGTCCCTCGAGAAATTCCTCAAGACAGACAGACGGTGCGCTCGCTGCGAATCTAAGTGATGTAAGAAGATAAGGAGATGCATTATAAGAAACACACAAACTAGCCTGCGCCTGTTCTGCAGAAATTATTTTAATTAAGATTTCTTGACTGCATCAGCAGAGTCGTTCTTGTCTTTCGATTGCCCGCTGATCTTACTCCAGGCCGACGAAGCGATATCTTCCACCTTCTCCAGGACGTCCCCGGCCTTGTCCTTAACCTTGTCCACAAGGGTGTCCTGACTGTGGTCTTGCTCATCACGGTTGCTGCTGGAGGACCACCGGGACTGTTGGTTCGCCGACTGTGACTGCTGGTTCGCCGACTGGTTCTCCGACTGGTTCGCCGACTGTGACTGCTGGTTCTCCCCGAAGTCATTCGTATTTTGTCCCTCCTTCAAGCCGCGCTGCTGCTGCTGATAGTCAGAGGCACGGCTCTGACGCAGACTGCCCTGGGAGTCTTGCGCGTAGTTCTGGCCGGACTGCTGCTGGCTGTAGGAATCCTGACCCGAGCTTGTGTAGCGATCACGTCCTGAAAGCAGCAAAAACCCCCAATTAATTCTCATTCGCAATCATGACATCGATTAAAACAGATAGGCAGACAACCATACAAACAGATTAAAACAGATAGGCAGACAACCATACAAACAAAGCTAAACAGATAGGCAGACAGACAGATAGGCAGGCAGGCAGACAGACAGAGAGCTAGACAGACAGACAGATAGGCAAACAGACAGTGAGCTAGACAGACAGATAGACAGCTAGGCAGACAGGCCGAACGGTTAAAAATCGTACTTTTATCCTGGATGCCACCTCGAAGCGATTCTCCAGCAGGCATCCCGTAGGTCGCCGATCCACCATACCCCGACTGATCCGCCCGATCGTTGACCTCCGACGACCCATACCGGTGTGCTTGGCCGTAATCACCAGAAGGCGAGGGATAAAATCGGCGAGAAGTATAATTCACGCCGCGTTCCTCTTGACGATACTGCGAGCCTGCCCCGTAGCCTCTTGCCGACGACCCGCTGCCAGACTGTCCGTATCCGTCTCCCTGTAATTCGCCTCGTTGCAGGCTGTCCCGGTACTGCTGCGAGGATGCAAAGTTGGGCTCATCGTATTGCCCGCCCTGGTACCCGCTCCCTTGGCCCAGCCATCTTCCAGACTGCTGATTCCAACCGGAGCCGGAAGCACCCGACTGCGACTGTGGATAGTAGTGTGACTGCTGCGGATTATATTGCCACTGCTGTTGAGGGTCTCCACCGTCGCCTAAGAATGACATCGAATAGTAATTAATCCAATTAAATATTAATTAATAAGTTAAATCAAATAAGGGTCCCCGATTTTATTTTATTTTTTTCATCACGCTTTCGATATCGCGCTTACCGTAGCTGGAAGAGGACCGGCCGAGAGATCCTAACAAGCCGCTGGGCTGTCCCATATCGCGCCTTCCGCCACTGGTCCAGTTCTGGCGGTGTTCCCGGTCGCTGACTCCCCAGCTGCGGCTGTTCGCGCCGAAGCCCTGGTTCGAAGGGTTCTGGTATTGCTGCTGCGACCAGTTGCGGGCGGGTTCGCTGTCGTAGTTCGGGTTGTTCGATTGGTTCATGCCTGAATTGTACCAGCCGGATTGGGGCGATGAGCCTTGGTGCGATTGGCTGCCCCATCCGCTGGACTGGCCCTCGTAGGGACCGGAAGTGCCGTATCCACGCTCCTCAGACATGCCGGTGCCGTAACGGGTCTCGTCACGCTTCGGTGACGGTCGGTATGACGGGCTGCTGTATGACCGGCCTGGAAAACATTAGAGGTACACATGTCTGCCTGTCTATGTCTGTGTCTGCCTGTCTATGTCTATGTCTGTGTCTAAGTCTATGTCTATGTCTAGACAATGTCTGTGTCTATGTCTGTGTCTATGTCTGTGTCTATGTCTGTGTCTATGTCTGTGTCTATGTCTGTGTCTATGTCTGTGTCTATGATGTGTCTATCATGTGTCTATGTCTGTGTCTGTGTCTGTGTGTCTATGTCTGTGTCTATGTCTGTGTCTATGATGTGTCTATGTCTGTGTCTATGATGTGTCTATGATGTGTCTATGATGTGTCTATGATGTGTCTATGATGTGCCTATGATGTGGCTGTCTGTACGTTTGCAGGCTTTTCGACTGCCTGTCTGCTTGCGCTCACCATATTCTTGATCGTCCTTCCTGCTGCCTGTGAAGCCGGGTCCACGGTTGGGGGACTGCGACTGCCACCTGCGATCGCCCTCCACCGCCTCCATCTGCCAGGTGTCCAGCTTGGCGGAATCCTGGCTGCGGTCGCCGAATCCGCCGACACGCTGTTCCCCGTAGTTGTTGCGCGATTGCTGCTGTTGCTGTTGCGGTTGCCGGTTGTAGGCGGCAGCACCATCAGCGTAATCGTTGCTTTCAGCCTTATTGGAAGAGTCCCGATCACCGTACCCGCGACTGGCATTCAAAGAAGAACCGGATGATCCGTAGGAAACGTTCCTGTTGGAGGAACTGCTACTGTCGTCCTTGCTCGGTGAAGAAGAACCACCTAAATCGAAAAGCAGGATAGTTTCGAGCTTCGACTAGTCAGCAAACGTCACGCATTCATTTACCCAGTTGATTGATTGATTTGAGGGGCAATTAAGTAATATAATCGTTTAACTCACCATACGAACCAGTGGCGCCACCTGTCGCCGACTGATTCCACTGGGAATTTCCGCCGCTGGACGCATCGTCCTTCTTCCCAGACTGCTTCCAGCTGCAGTCCGAATCCTTCCCGCTCTGCTTCCACGACGACGCGGACGAATCGCAGGCCGACTTATCCTTAGAGTCCTTCGAGCTCCCCGAGGACTTCCACGAAGACTCGCCGTCCTTTCCCTTCGCGGCCGAACTGTCCGACGACGAAGCGGACTGCTTCCAGGAATCCGTCGAATCCGTCGAGCTCTTCTCCTTCTCCTTCTCCTTGCCGGAAATGGACGCGGACGCGGACGCCAGGGAACGCGCTCCTGTGGCGAGGACGTTGGTCTTGCGCAGCGCTGATGCTAAAACACGACTTCCAATCATTTTTGCAATCGGATTTGCAATAGAATTCACTTTTAAAATAAGACAAAAATTTTTTCCTTCGATGCAGAAAAAAAAAGTTTCGGAAGAAATGAAGATGGGTGGATGGTGGAGAACTGCGCGGTATATATCGTGCGGTCAAGGGGGGGGGGGATTAATCCCCGCGGAAAAATCCCAGTACTCCGGGGAGGAGGCGGGGCTTGCATTGTAATTGGTCGCCCACGGGGATTGGCCGATAAGCCACGCCTCTTTTTATGACGTATGCAGCCGAGTAGAATGCTTGGATAACCGAGTTAAGCTATTTACCTCGCTTAACGCGTCCATGGATTGAACGAGATAAATGGCCTGACTCAGTCAGTGAAGCATTCTGTCCAGATGGGGAAGTGGTGCGTTGCACACAACGAGCCGGAGTTTGCAGACAAACAACCCCGGTGTTCGTGGTCGGAAATTTCCGAGTGTTTGTTCGCTCTTTCCAGCGCAATCGATCCGATTCCCCAGCCCTTATAGGCTATCGTATGGTGAATCGAGTCAGTGATACTTCATTTCGATGATCGCGTGAGGACTGTTAGACAAGGCAGACATTCGGTCAGGCAGACAGCGCGAAAGAAGCGGTGTTAAAAAATTAATTTTTATTTAAAAAAATTAATTTTTATCTAAAAAAATTAATTTTTTATTTTAATTTTTTATTTAAAAATAAAACTTTTGAAAATTATTCCATTTGTTAACGAAGCGCTGCAGTGGTTGATTGATGTGTGAATTTCCGCGGTACATACCGATGTCTGGGTGTTTGTTTACCGTAGCGCGTTGCTTGTGCAAATGCATGCCGTTACATGCGCCATGCAAACGCACGTGGGGCAAGGCACGAAACACGCAACAACTGACACGTGCGCAATGCACGCGTCAGTTGTTCTGAATCAGTGTATTGTCGCTCGCCATGTTCCATCGAGCCGTCCGGGCTAAATTCCTCTATGTTTCGTCGAGCTGTTTGTTTAATTATTCAGAAGGCAATATCTTCGTTTGAGGGCGGTTGAGGCGGTTACGTACAAGCGGCACGACAACGGTGCCAATCGTCAAGCGAAATTGGCATCTTCTTTCGGATTAATCAAGCAATCCACCACAGGCCGCTATTGTTAAACTTCTCTTCATTTTCTCTCGGATTAATCAAGCAATCCATCACAGGCCGCTATTGTTAAACTTCTCTTCATTTTCTTTCTGATTAATCAAGCAATCTACTGGAGGCCGCTATTGTTAAACTTCTCTTCATTTTCTTTCGGATTAATCAAGCAATCCATCACAGGCCACTATTGTTAAACTGCTCTCAATCGGTTGGTGTTTTTATTCCGTCAGCACTGTAACTGTCATAGTCGGATTTGTTTGCATATATATTCCAAACAGTATCCGCTAAATTAAAATCATATACGGATTACCATGTTTGTTTCGGTAGCTTTTTGCTTTTCAAAATGAAAAAAAAGTCACCACCCCCAGTGCTTGAATCAATCAATCAATCAAGCGATAGGCTTGTATGTGTGATGAGTAACTGATTTTATCCTTCACTGTTCAGCCCGTTGCTTTCCAATTTGATCATATAAATTTTGCAGTAAAAAGACGGGATAGACTAAAACAATTTTCTGTGTTACGTATTGGATGCCTTAACTGAGCCATTGGAGTGATTCGGCTAGCAAATAACTCAGTTTGGTTCTGTTGCAGCCGATTGATTGCTTGATGTGTTCACTCAAATTACTGCCAATCAATCAAACTATCAATTGTATTAGTGTTAATTTGATCGATTGATTTGCTATGTAACCTATATATTGTACTGATTGATTGATTGATTAATTTGTTTTGTAACC
>LRSR01007659.1:0-22861 GCA_001579985.1 Hypsibius dujardini
CAGAGAAAAAGGCGCGGGAAATACTCATCAGTCAGGAAAAACTGATGGATTTGGCCGACTGTTAACATCACGTTAGTTTTTTACCTTTGCTTCGTAGCTTCCTACGATTAGGCCCATGAATTCGCTCATGCAGTTCCGGTGGTAATATGGCGGACGAAATGTGTTCTCGGCCACGCCCCAGCGAGGCGGGAATATGACAAAATCCGCGATCGCCGTACCAGGCTTGTCACTCGGACAGGTCAGCACGGTGAAGATGGACGGATCGATGTGGTCCACGGAGACGGAGTTGATGACGACAAAGTTCTGTAGCGCGTACTTGTAGGGCACGTAGTTCCCGTGCCATGCTACCACATCGAACGGGGAGTGGTCCTTGTTTTGCGAAAGAGAAAATGGAAAAAGTTAAACAAATGCATTGTTTCTAGAACGGAATTTTCTTCGTGATTATCGGAAGGGATGGATGGCGTACTTGAGTCGCCTCAAACAACGAGCCTTGGAATTTGTTGACAATGCGGTACGGTTTCACAGCGTCGTCGTAGAGGGCCACCGGTGTCCAGAAGTCCTGCGGGTTCGCGAGTCCATTTGCCCCTACATACGAGGTCACAATAGTCACCATCAAATGTCTCACGTAAGCATTCACTCTAATTAAGCGCCGTACCGATAAGACCTAGCTGAGGCAGTTGAAAATGATTATCGAAGACTTCAAGGACGTAACCACGAGTCGGTCCGGCGACGTCCACCGCGAACCGCATGCCCTGTTGGATGACGGTGATCTCTCCCGGTCCAACCGTCAACTTGCCAAATTCAGTGGTGATATAAAGGATACCTAAACGATTAATGATTTGTGCTTAGTATTACTTGAGCGCCACTTGTCTGTCTGTCTGTCTGTCTGTCTGTTTGTCTGTTTGTCTGTCTGTCTGTCTGTGTGTCTGTGTGTCTGTCTGTGTGTCTGTCTGTGTGTCTGTGTGTCTGTTTGTCTGTCTGTCTGCCTGCGTGTCTGTGTGTCTGTGGGTCTGCCTGTCTGTGTGTTTGTGTGTCTGTCGATCGGTGTATTCGCTGGCAGAATCAAATGCCAGTCTGCAAAAACGGCACTTTAATTACCTTGTTGTGGGATCAAGAGCAGGTCGCCATCGGAGTTGCAGAATGCCTTACCATCCATACTGCGGTTGCAGGTGAAGATGTGGACTGCACAGCCATGTCGCACCTTCGGATCGCCCGCTCCGCAAAGCGTATGCAACCCGTCCACAAAGTCCAAGGGTCTTTCGGTGGCACTGGGTATGGGAAACGGCATCCAGCGCAGCTGATTCGGGTTCGGCGGAGTGCCGTCCCAGTTATGCGGGAAATGCCCATGAGGATACGTCTAAATAGAAATTATACAGTGAATGAAACATTTCCAAAAGAAAGAATCTCCATTATGAAAATACGTGCAGGGTATTTAATTCAGATAAGGCAGATTTCTTACTGTAAACGGACGATGGATGACGGATGGGCGAATTCGATAAAACCAGGTACGCTTGTTGTGCTCTCGTGGCGCGGTGAAAGCCGTTCCAGACAACTGTTCCGCGTATAATCCGTACGGGCACGTTTGCGGGTTGTTTTGACCTTCCGGCAGGGCGTCCGGGCAGCGGGGATCTGCCGACCGGAAGTAATTCCCGAAACCAGACTGATAAAGGAGGCCATCCTTTTTCGCCGGATCACTCGCCATCGCTGAATAATTTATACACAGATAAATATATATATATATATATATATGTATGGATACTGAGTAATTACCGAATATACTGAGTAACTATCGAAATGAACAACCGTAGCAATTCATTTGCTACAGGAACACAGTGACAACAAGGAGTGTACGCGATAGAACTGCGAAGTAAACCTGCCAGCTGATAGATAAGCTCCAGTCACTATCTCGATCTGCCATGCTTACCAGTTTGTACGCTTTGAAGGGTGAGTTGCAGGGGACAGTTAAGATCTTCATTCGCCTTCTATACCATCAGGGGTGCGCAGACGTTGTGTCCCTCGACATTGTGTCCCTGGACATTGTGTCCTGTTCGTCAGACATTGGGTCCTGTCCGTCAGACATTGTGTCCTGTCCGTCAGACATTGTGTCCTGTCCGTCAGACATTGTGTCCTGTCCGTCAGACATTGTATCCTTGGGACTTTATGTCCCGTCTGCAAGACATTGCGTCTTTCCAGACATCCTGTCCTAATGGACAAACTTGCGCCCACGGTAAAACCAAACATGAAAAATATTGCTTAAAATAAAAATGAGCTCCACCTCGAAGGAGTATTGGCAAAAGAATCATTGAGCAGTAAATGCCAAAACCTACTCGAGCGAGTACTACCTAAGAATCCCTCATACAAAAGGTTATAAGAAAAACGGAAATTATTCAGGACAGCTCAAACATTCATCTCAAAGTTCAGCGAAACCGGATCAGAGCGAATTAGTCTGAGGTCAGTCTATCCACAACCCAACTGCGTGTAGACCGTTTCTTCATCAGGCCACAATGTCTGTAGGGACAGAGTGTCCACAGCCAGAATGGCTGGGGACAGTCTATCCACCTGGCCATAATGACTGTGAGGACAGAATGTCTATGGCCACAATGTCTGGGGGACGGAAAGTCGGGCGAGACACATAAAAGGGACAGAATGTCGGGGGACACAACGTCCGTATGCCACCATCAGGGTACCTCCAAATACAGTCTTCACGAGGTGTTTTCTGATACTATCAGCAAAAAGCGCCGTTTCATCACAACGGGAAAGGTTGGATTAAATTTACCCCACCCAAAAGAGAACCAATCAACGACAGTACTCGTGCCATAGTACGGTAAGTACGAGTCCAACCGGTCCGTTGGAGTTGGACTGTCCGCCACAAGGCGGCGGACTGATCTAGTGTTTAAATAACACTTTTGAATTTAAATAAAATATAAAATAAATTTATATCATGCCAATACATTAAATAAATATATTTATTTAAAACAGCCGAATTTAAATAAAAATATTATTTAAATAAAATTAAAAGTTTTATTTAAATAACATGCGTTAATTTAAATATTTTCAAAAACTTTTCAAAGGAAGATTTCTGTACTGGCAAGCGAATGTCGCGGTCATTATTTTATTGAAATAGAACATGTCTCAAATCACACATTAAATAACATAACAAAAGGACGTGACTAGAATTGACTAATTTTCTTAAGATGTCAAAATAGTCTTCTGCATAGGTCTTTGTCTACGATCACTTTCAGATAGATTTGGCATCCCATCAGAGCCGTTGATCAGTTTTTGGCCAGAAGACGTACGGGTTATTTAAATAGCCAGTTTTACGATGAATTTTTTTTAATATAATTGCAAATTTGTATTTTAAATAAAATTATGAATAAAATAAAAAACAATCATGACATTAAATAAAATTAAAAATATATTTTATTTAAAGAAAAATACTCTTTTTGAGTATATTGAATAACAATTAATTTAATAACAATTAATAAATAAATAACAATTAAATTTAAATATATTTAAACAACACTAGACTGATCATACCGCGACAGATCGTATGTCAGCTACTTTATAGTTCGGTCTAGTTATTGGTTAGGCGGTCGAAAAAGAAAAGAAGCGGGGGTCGAACACTAATCATCCAGCCCGACATCGCACAGAAAAACACAACATCTTTTCTGCTGCGACAACCCCCAGCACAAAATTATTGTCGTCCCGACAATAGAATTAAATGAGAGTAATACTGGTGCATATCAAGAGTATAAAAATAACTGAAAATAATAAAGAAATTAGAAGAAAAAGGAGATTCCGGGAAGAGGCGTAGCCTTTTGGCGCTGAATCTCCTCCAGGGTAACAGTCTTTTCCTCCTGAAGATGGCGTACTTGTTTTTGAAGTCGTTGCTCCTGTTCCTCCTCCACCAGCTGTCGGTTGATGCGTTCTTGTTCCTGGCGCATTTCACGACGTCATTTGTAGCGGTTGTAGCGCTGTTAACGGGCCCCCTGCTGTGGGCCCGATGGCGCCGCAAACGACAGACTGATATTCGAGACACAGAGACATCGGCATCGTCATCAACAGCAATGAAACAGCGTGCGGTTTGAGAGCTAACCCGCAAACATTAGTGGTTCGGGAGAGAGTCTGCGTCGGATCAAGCATATCCAGACCACGTTTGAGGATGTTCACATTCTGATCTCCGGTCAAAGCTTGACCGTTGGCCAAAAAACGGAGCATCGGTCGGGTGCGGGGACATTGGTCCAGACGCTGCACACGCGGAGCAGACGGGAAGGCTCGAAACGGACGGTAACTACCGGATGTAACGGTTGAAAATTGGACGTACGCAGGCGTGCAACCGCGGAATGTGCGGTCGCTCCGGAATTCGAGGATACGGTTGGCGAAACAGTCCCTTGACGCGGAAGTCGGACCGCGACGGAGCGCTGGTATGAGACTCGGGGCGCGGACGTTTTTTGTGTCGTTTTCCACCACGGAGGCAACGGTTACGACACCAATGAGGCTTGCCGGTACCAGACGAGCCAATCGGCAGAGAGAGGGACGGATCATCAACGCCCGGACTGCCATTACAGTTGGTAGGGGCGGCGCCAAATCGTCGGTAAAGAGGTGGCTTTCCAAGGAATAAACGGTTATTTCCAGCGAATCTTCCATTCGAAAGCGGAATTGATTCGCCGTCGAGGAAACCGGAAAGAGTCCTGCAATTTGAAAAATTGAAGCATGAGGAAACTCGGCATTCCAAAGAAACCGTAACGCTTGGGACGAGCGGTTTTACGCTTGGGTCGCGCATCCACGGGGCCGTCATTCAAAATCTCAACTTCAGCGGTAAGTGCCGTCACCGCTTCCGGTGCGTTCACTACGCGAGGGCTTTTGAACATCATTAAAACATCCAGGTTTTTGGCGGCTGGTTCGCCGGTATCTGCGACTTCAATTGACCAGTTCAAGATTTCAAACTCTGCTTCCTCCGTCTCTCCGGGTTGAAGAACGTAAGGTTAGAGCGCCTCAACGTGAACAACAACATTTTGTTTTCGACCCATCAAGGGTTTGATTTTGCAGTCGGCTCTGTGATCAGAGTTTGCCACGACGCGGTAAAGACCCACGAAGTGCGATAAGACATTATTCACCAGTTGGATTGAATGCTCGGTTTGTCCATCACTGCGCTGGTGATACGGTGTCGTAGTCAGGTGACGGATGCCCAAGATTTTAAAAATCTGCTGCATCATGGCGCCGGTGAAGTGGATTCTTCTGTTTGTTAATATTTCGGACGGGCAGCCGTGAGTGAGTACAATACGTTCCACGAGGAACTTAGCCGCATTCAACGCGGTTGCGGAGGGCACTGCGCGCAGTACGATGTACTTTGAGAGCGGACATTTCCCCACGGCCAGGTACATTTTTCGCCGTCGACTGAGGCAATAGGGTCCAGAAAAGTCAAAATGAAAAAGGGTAAACACTCCCGAGACCTGGAAGGGCTGGAGGTAGCCGGCGGGCTTCTCATAGTCAGCCTTCTTTTTCTGGCAAGCGTCACACGATGCGACGTACCGCGAAACGTTTTGCAGGCATCCAGGCCACCAATAGCGGCCGTGGATCCGTTGGTACGTCCTCGAGATGCCAAGATGGCCGGCCAAGATGCCGACGTGTGCTTCTTCAAGCACAAATATTTCAGAGTGCGAGAAAGGGCGAGAAGTGAAGTGTCCCGTAAAAGTATTCTGCGAAAGACCCGACGGTAAAGTATGCGTGATTTTAAAACGTAGTTAAGGATTCGGCAACGGTACTCAGCCGTTTGAGCGTTGCCCTCGAAAACCAGGATGATGGCTCGAAGAAACGGGTCTTCCCGTTGATGTTCCGGAACGTCCAACTTGGGGACAAGAAACACGGTGAAAGGCGGTTTGCTTTGGAACAACCAGGTCTGAACAGGGGTACCGCGAGAGCGCGACTGCCAAACCGTTTTGTTTTCCCGAGCGGTAGATCACGGAGAAATGATAGCGTTGCAATCGAAAAACAAAAACGAGCGAGACATTGAACGGGGAATTTAGTTCTCAACAACGGCACCAAGGCAGTGGGGTCAATGACAACAACAAAATGACGGTCTCCACCGACGTAGCAGTCGAAATTTTCAACCCCAAATACCACAGCGAGTAGCTCGAGCTGCGTTGCAGCATAGTTACGCTGGCTCTTATTCAACCTCTATGAAACGTGCGCGAGCTCGCTGACACCGTTCTTTTGGATCAACACTGCTCCGTCTCCTTTCGTAGAAGCGTCAGTGTGAATCTCAGTCCAAGTTCGGATTGAAATGCTGGAGGATGGGATGAGAAACCATTGCTTTTTTCAGATTCCGGAAGGTTTCTGCCTGTTCGAACTCCCAGACGAATGGACGGTCCATCTCCGTCAGAATCGTAAGTCCTTTGGCGAGAACCAAAAATCCCAAATTGAAACGACGGTAGTACGAGACCTTCCCCAAAAACGTTTGGACGTCACTCAAATCCGTCGGCGTGGGTGACTGTTCGATTGCCCGGACCCTCTCCGGGTCGGGAGACAATCCGGCGCGGCTGACCAGATGACCGAGAAATTTTGCTGATGTCGTTCCCCAGGCGGTTTTGCTCGGCCTTAGTTTCAAACCGACGTTCTCGAGCCTCGCCAGAACAATTTCTAAGTGCTTTAGGTGCTCCTCCCACGTACGCGAATGGACGTTAAGGTCATCTATGTAAACAAAAAAAAAAAAAGGTGAACGTTCTTGAACAAATCATGCATGAGGCGACAAAAGGTTGCAGGTGCCGACGTGAGACCAAAGATCATTCGCGTGAACATCAGTTGAATACCGCGACGGCTGGGCAACACGAATGCGGTTTTCTCTCTATCTTCCTCAGCTATGGGGATCTGCAGGTATCCTTTAGCGAGGTCGAGACAAGTGAACCACTGTGCGCCGTGTAGGCTATCTAGGAGTTTCTGACAGTTCGGCATGGGAAAACAGTCCTTTTTTTTGAGACAAAGTTGAGTTTCCGCATGTCCAAAACTGTTCTCCAAATCTTTTCTCCGTTCAACCCTTTTTGGGGACAAGAAAGATGTTCGAGCTCCAAAGGCTCGAGCACGGAACGACCACTCCAAGCTCAATCCAATTATTCACCTGGCGCTCCAGTTTGCCAATGTGGCTCGCGCTGTGTCGTCGCGGCAGATCATATACTGGCTCAACGTCACCAGTTTTGATGTGGTGAAAGCCGGCGGTGCACTGGCCCAGCTTCGCGTCGGGTCTTGGAAACACCACAGAGTGGCGTAGGCAAACAGCCAGCAGCTCGTCCCGCTGTGCTAGAGTCAACTCCGGCCCAAGGGCCGATTCTTCCAAAACAGACTCGTAATATTCAGATTCAAGAGGCCAGGACTTCTCTAAATCCTTTTTCAAAGGGATCCACATCTCGTCCTTGTCATCAAAACCGTCGTCTTCATCAAACTCGCCGAACGTCACTGCAGTTACAATCATCGGATTGCTAGTTCTCTTTGGAAATTACCGCATAAAACAGGCACGAAATTTTGACGAGCGTCATCGCTCTGCTTTTGAAGCGCGACTTTCAGACTCGCAATCTAATCTGCATATGCCTTCATCTGGAGGTCGGGGTTAGCCGAATTGGTGGTCTTCTGCATCTGACGCGCAACAGAGGGACCTTCATACGCCGCAAGGACCGGAGCTGTGCTTGAACCGCTGGTTTAGAAACGTTTCGCCAAGGCCGATGAATAGTCTGAAACGGGATTTTGCAAAAATGCATGGAGGAATCCGAGATTTTTATTTTCTAAGACACTTTCCCTGTGAAGACATTAGATGCGCGCGGCGTTTTGAAGATCCTCGGTAAATTCCTGAACCGATTTCGGGAGTTTGCGGCGCATAAAATGAAGCTCAAGGCTTTTGGGCAACTGACACATCAACTGCAGGACCCTGTCGTGTTCTGAAGTACCCGGGTGTGTGCTCCGAGTTCCGCAAGATGCGCGTGGTGTACGAGTACGGCTCTTCACGAGCGAGACGATGCGTCGCCTTCTCGTCCAGAGACATGTCTACCCACTGTTTCCCGAAGGCCTTGAGAAAGGCCTGGCGCATCTCAATCCAAGTTGCGCGCGTGGGCATGGATTGATGCCAATCTATCGCGTTGCCTTTGAGAGCGAAGAAGAAATAGTTGAGCTTCTCTGCGTCGTCTTTCTTGTGGTGAGATCCAACACGCTCAAATCGCATCAAAAATTCTACCGCGTCTTCGTCTCGGTCTCCTCGAAAGGTCGGGAGTTTTTTGGGCGGACGGGATTGTTTTAGAATATCGAAACCCTCCTGGCTTCAGTCGCGTCTCGAACGCGTGCTTGACTTTTCTGTGAACAGTCTCATCAGAGCTTGAATACTTTCGGATTTCTTACCGTTTTCATCCTCGTCGTCGCTCAAATTTCTGGTTGCTGGGCGGCGCAGACTTCGCCTCGGCATCACCTGTGGGCTGAACGGATGGATCCCGATTGATTGGTCCTGTGGGTTTCGATTTTCGTTCTCGTCGTCGTCCTATTGGACGGACTTGACTTTTTTCGCCTTTTTTCTCATTTCAAAAACTTCTAAACTTTTTCTGATCTCCTGAAATAATTCCTTCTCGCTAGTTGACATTTTTCTTTTCTTCGCTTTTTTTTAACAGGCAATATTGCTGCCAAGTCCCTCACACTTGATCCGCTAAGATCGATTCCCGATCTTCCCCGACGTATACGACTCATGCACACCACCTAACTAATTAAAATATATGGAATGTATCATGTGTCTAAATCGGTCACCCTGCGCCGTACACCACGCGGCTTCTAATTCGGTCACCCCGCACCATATGCCACGCGGCGTTTAAATCGGTCACCTCTTCGGAACCACACTTCCTGACCCCCGAGCCTCTGAGATCACGCCCCCTTCAAATTGCACCCAGCGCCCTCTGGCGCTCATGACACGTCAAAGCATGCACTGAGACATCCAGACATTCACCCAGGAAAAAAAAATAATTACGTTTGAAAGTCTTCCGAAACAATTTTCTTACAAGTTCTTCGTCGCCAATCTTACCTTACAGGTGGTTTAGTGCAATAAAGTTGAGGGTTGATCCGTTTCCGCCGCGGTGATTTGATAAATTAGCGCAAAACAAGGGTTTCGCCACTCAAAACCCCATCATCCAAACACACGAAACATACCAAACACAATTCTGATGTATGATAATAAAAATATATTTAAACATGAAAACAATGTGAAATCTCGTTAAAAAAACGAGCTCGGTACGACTTCCATGTCGCGTAGCGGTTTCAAGATGGAAGCCGTGTGCAGACAGGGGTTCTTATTAGGTTCAAGGAGAGGGGAAAAGAGAAACAAATCCGACTGTCTGTCCAGACTTCTCACATCTGCTTGTCGAAAACGAGCAGATGCCGAGAAGTCAAAACCATAAAGATGGCAAAGATAAGCTAGCTGACCGCCGTCCAGCATTGGTTAGGCAGTCGAAAAAGGAAAGAAGCGGGGGTCGGACACTGATCATCCAGCCCGACACCGCACAGACAGACACAACATCGTTTCTGCCGCGACACATTCCAAATGACTTTCAAGCCGTGTGTAGTTCGCACAACAAGACTGTATTCATTACTCAAGAAAGAAAACGTTCGCAATTTAACGTGAGGTAGTTTCACAGTTTTTCGATCCAACCGCACGCAAATTTTGCAAAACGACTATTCTGAATTTGTTTTGTGCGGATCGCTACAGACTGCGTCTATTTGAAGTGAGTTGACAAGAGCGAGAGAACGAACGGTTGAGAAAAAATCCGCGACGCAATCTTTTCTCAAGGCCGCGTATGGTATCTCAATTATTTTGGTTAAATTGAAATAGCGACTTATTTTTATTGCGAAATCACCTTAAATAAGAGCTTTTTTCTGTGTAGAAATTAAAGATTTTCCCTGCGAGACCCTTTTTGATCCTTTGCAATATAATGCAGTTTCTTAACGGTTTTGTTGTCAATATGATCGAAGACATTTGTCATGTGCATTCTATCGCCTAAAACGTACACATTGCGAAAGGGAAGCGCAATGCATTTGTTGATTAGCCAATTAAATAATCAAGAATTAAAAAAATCAAATATGTGGTTGTCCCACAAAGCCTACCAGAACTCAAAGAGCGACCCTCAAAATAACCGCGGCCCAGCTGTACTCTGCATCTACTTCCCGATTGAATTGCAAATCCGTTTTCATTGAATGGAGGTTGGATGATTTTCCGGTTTTATTTCAAGTTTGTTGTAGGCGTAGATGAGCTGCTGAAAAATTTGGCGGATTTGCAGCGCGACTGCCTGACGGCGCTGGAGATTTTCGCCAATTATACGGCTCGCTTGATTGCTGACAACTATTTGGCACCGAAGTTTTCTGAGATTTTAAGGGAGAAATTGGCGGCACAGAGCGACGCCAAAGACGTTTTCTGCCGTTTTGGCTGAACTTTACGACGTCCTGCCAAGTGGGGTTTGTGAGGATTTCTTCATCGATCAATCGATCAATCAGTCTATCAATCCATCAATCAATCCATACATCAATCCATCCATCAATCAATCCATCTATCAATCAATCCATCGATCAATGCATCCATTAATCCATCCATCAATCAATCCATCAATCTATTTGTTCTGTTGTCTGTCTGTCTGTTTTTCTGTTTGTTTACAGGCGTTGTTCTTTTTTTTAAGGATGAGATCAGACCGATTCGAACGGGGTTAATCTGTCGTTCCGCGAGGAATTTGGCATCAATACAAGAGTAGTGAGCCGCGTCCATAGAGACGTACCACATGAACAAGCTAAACAAAATACGTCGATTGACTGATTTGTTTAAAGGATAATAAAATGATTTGTAGTTAAATTTCATCACTTAAATTGCAGTTCATCAATTTATTAGGAACATAATGATTGGGTAATTTTACACAGAACAGCTACAGTACCCGGCATTGAAATCACACCCAATTACCGTCATAAAATGAAAAAATCTCTCCGAATTAGCAAAAAAATTATGAGTCGCCGTTTAATAATATAAATCAAGAAATAAATATGACGAAAAAAATTGGGGGTTGAGGGGGCGAAGCCCCCTCACTCAACCATAATAATAAATTACTGTTTTTCAACATTGGTTATTAAAACTAATTTGATGGATCGATTAAACAATTGATTGACGGATTGATTGATCGTAAGATCGATCGATCAATTGAATGATTGATCGTGTGATTGGCTGTACAATTGATTGATGGATTGATTGATTGACGGATTGCTAGATAAATTGGGGTTTGATTGATGGATTGAATTAATATCCGAAAGAATGATTGATTGATTGACGGATTGATCGTATAATCGACTGATTGAATGATGGATCGGTTGATGGAATGATTGAATTATCGGCCGTTTATTTGATTGAAAGATTGTCGGATAGATTGATACATCTATATGTCGGAATGGAATTACACACCCCAATTTCTCTGATATTTTTTTCACAGAATGGACTAAATATCTAGATTTTGGAGCAATATTTCGTTTGCAACTGAGTCCTGGGTTTGGCGCGCAGCAATAGTAGTTGACAATTGATAAAAAAAATTTGGCCACTTATCCTTTTTTTTATTACTGTTCATCAGTGAAATAATAGTACTTCCGCTCATGGTGTTTATTTCTTACTGTTCATGAACAAATAAATAATAAATGAATAAATAAATGAATAAATAATATTTCTGTTTATCATGTTTTCTTAATACTGTTCATCATTGAAATAATATTACTGTTCATTTTTCAAATATTACCTTTTTATTCACTTATTACTGTTAATTTTTCGATTAATACCCTTTTAATCACTTATTACTGTTCATTTTTCAAATACTATCCTTTTATTCACTTTGCTTTAAAAACCCAATATAAACCCATTAAAATATTTGGGCTCTTCTTTGAGTTTCAACATCTATATTAGGAGAGAAATGTCTGAGCAGCAATCAACAAAATGCGAAGCATATGCTTCACGGTTGACTGATTGAGGGATACCGATGTGGCTATTGCGAGATTCGTCTTGTGCCCAATGCTGCCGAAACAATTTAAATCGAAACGGCGGTAGTAACTATGACTCTCTTAAGGTAGCCAAATGCTACTGTCATCTATTGTCATCTAATTAGTGACGCGCATGAATGGATCAACGAGATTTTTACTGTCCCTATCTACTGTCTAGCGAAACCACAGCCAAGGGAACGGGCTTGGCAGAATCAGCGAGGATAGAAGACTCTGTTGAGCTTGACTCCAGTCTGACACAGTGGGGCGACATGAAAGGTGTAGCATAAGTGGGAGCCAGCAATGGCGCCAGTGAAGTACCACTACTTTCATCGTTTCTTCACTAATTCAGTAATGCGGAATTCAGGTGCTTCGGCAGCTTCACTTCTCGCCTTAAGCCTTTGCTTCGGCATTGGCGATCCGTTCTGATAACAGGGTCGAGCGGGAAGTTTGACTGGGGCGGTACATCTGTCAAACGGTAACGCAGGTGTCCTAAGGCAAGCTCAGCGAAGACAGAAACCTCGCGTAGAGCAAAAGCTTGCTTGATTAAGATTTTCAGTACGAATACAGACCTTGAAAGCGAGGCTTATCGATCCTTTTGACTCTAAAAGTTTCAGCAAGAGGTGTCAGAAAAGGTACCACAGGGATAACTGGAGTGTGGCGGCCAAGCGTTCATAGCGACGTCGCTTTTTGATCCTTCGTTGTCGGCTCTTCCTATCATTGTGATGCAGCTATCGCCCGCTAACAGGGAACAGGAGCTGGGTTTAGACCGTCGTGAAACAAATTAGTTTTATCCTACTGATGACTGGTTGTTGCAATGGTAATCCTGCTCAGTACGAGAGGAACCGCAGGTTTGGACATTAGGCACACGTGCTTGGTTATACACGCTAGCTCGGCCGGCTTCTGGTCACACACCAGATAAACGTGAAGGCGAGAAATCGTCGGTAGACGATCTAAGTACCGGTCGGGGTATCTGTTGAGACTCATCCTTTGACCGGAAGATTTGTCCGCATTAGACGGACACGTCATCCGGTTTTAAAGCTTTTTCTATTTCCCTTATTACTGTTCATATTTCAAATAATACCCTTTTATTCCCTTATTACTGTTCATTTTTCAAATATAACCCTTTTATACACTTGGCTAAAAATCCAATAAAATACCCTTTTATTCACTTACTTATTACTGTTCATATTTCAAATAATACCCTTTATTCCTTATTACTGTTCATATTTCAAATAATACCCTTTATCATTTATTATTGTTCATATTTCAAATAATACCCTTTTAATCACTTATTACTGTTCATATTTCAAATAATACCCTTTTAATCACTTAATACTATTCATTTTTCAAATAATACCCTTTAATACACTTGGCTAAAAATCCAATAAAATACCATTACTGTTCATATTCGAAATATTACCCCTTTGTTCTTTTATTAATTACTATCTATATTTGAAATAATATAATTTTCACTTGTGTTTACTTTTCATTGTTCATCATGAACAAAATGTTTGTTTGTTCATCAGTATTGGTAATATAGGTACCGACAAAAGGTCGGACAAACACAGTACATGTTTTTGGTTCCCCCTGACCTTCTAAAGGTGCGGGGGTTTACATATGCTTTCACCGATTAGTCGTCGGAAAAAGCTTATGTCTTGTAATATAAATCAAGAAATAAATATGACGAAAAAAATTACGTTAACTGCATAAGCGTCTGCTCACAGGCTTTTCGAATTAAACTTGAACATCGCCAGACAGGATTGTTCTTGTTAACGACAGAGTCCTCGTTGGCCTGATTGCACCACAGGTGCACTCCGTCCCAAAGCAAGTGATTGAATTTGTCGAAGCGGAAACGTTAACGAAGCGTAAGCCCTTTGCCCAGTACCTCAAGGGCAGCGTTCAGTTGATTGACAACCACTTTGGGTTGGTAAGTCGGGCATCCGTGCGGCAGCCTGGCGAATTGGTGCAAGACGTCTACAATAACAATAGAACGAGTAGACTCGCGCAGCGTTTTGATAGTGCCATCTATCATATTAACGCAACTACGAACAAATTCACCGACTGTCGGTGATGGGGCGCCATTGAGTCAGATAGTTCTTGACGTTGTTGGTGCCACAAATAAGGACCAGCAGCTGAGCTCCTTTGCGCTCAATTGACAACGAGCCACGGGCAATGTGATCAACTTCATCAATGGTTGCACCCGCGTAAAGGTGTATGAACACCTGGCAATCGGCTATCTTCTCAAACTTGTGGATAAGGCCACGCGCAAGGGAATAACCAATGATGGTAATGGGCAGCCCTTTCGCACCCAAGTTCTGGGAGTGATTCTGTTCGCTGCTGGGGCGACGGGTCTCCCGGTAACGGCTGAGAAAAGTCTGCAAACAAAAAACAAGCATGAGTTATAATATAGAATGAGCTGCTGCATAGAGGTAAAATTACGCGCACACCGTTTAATCTTGAAAGTCATTCCTAAGTATTTAATAAATATCACGGAGTATATTCTTCAGCGTAATATTTTCAATTTTAAGGGCCGAAACACTATTAAAACAACGCTCCATAGCACTATTACTGATGTTTCATTTTTTTAGTATCCTGAAAACGGAATGATAATATTACAATGATAACACTAACAAAAATTAGGGAATGTAGTGAATGGATACCCACAACTGTACCATGGTTAGTCAATGCTTCTTCTCACTGCACCACATAGCCTAATTGGACTTTAATTATATTTAACTTACTGCCCTACTACTTTATATACTACTAATACCCTTTATAAGGCCCTACTGCAGGCATGTAATAAAACACACATACGAGCATTTTAAGAATTGGCTCTGAACATTGTAAAGAACACAACAGACCTCTTTTTGGACGAACTTTAAATTTGTCGACGCTGGAGGCGACCGCTGAAGCTCCTTGCTTTAAAAAAATATCCCGCTAAAACCAAAAAAGACATACTGTTTCAAAAAGAAAGATTCTTTGTAGCTATTTTTCCGACTTTAGCTTCGATAATCGGCGCTACAATCAGCCGATAATATGGACACTTTCTATATTGTTCCCGAACAACAGATGAAACGACCAATTACTAATTACTAATTCTCACTATTTTACGTTAAATGACGTCCTCACCAAACTGAAAGTTCCTGAAGCCTTCGAAGTGCTTTCGTTGGACCAACTGACAAATGAAACTCTTTCAAGGAACAATCTCACGGAGTGGCAACGAGCCGAAATGTTGTCTCACGATCTTCAACGATTCATGGCACTTAGACCAATAGCATTTTATGACGATAAATCCGCCTTGCAGGCTCTCGTGGAAACAACCCAATCAGTTCAAAAATCTAAAAAGTCATCCAAAAAACCATTATTTGAGCTACGCGAGCAGTCCATCTTCACCACTTCCACAGCATCACGAGACCCCCAGAAGACCTTCGCCACCTAAAAGTTTTAAATCTCCAGTGCCAATACTAGCGGAAGCGTTAGGCTTTCCAGGCCTCAATCCGGCAAAATTGTCTGGCGAATCGGGTGAGACATCTATTAAAGGAGAAGAAAAGAAAAAACAAAACGAATCAAAAACAAAGCATGGGATTGATTCGGTGACGCATAACATGACAACACAGTCAAAAGAGGTTGGAGGCCCAACTCCTCAAGTAGGAAAAGAGGTGCTAATGCACCCTTCCGTGACGGGTTATCCTAAAACAAGAATTTGCTGGCAAATTATTTAAGATGGAGAGGTTTGCACTTATTGTGATTCATTTTGGCGAAAGGACGAGATGGAATTGCGTATCTTCCTGTTGTGATGATGACGAGAGCACCAATGTGGAGAAGTTTATTGTGCAACGTGCCATGTTTTTGCCCAACCAGGTGAACATGTTTGTTATATGGCATCCGAGAAAATTACACCGGAGCTGCTACAGAAACACAATGACGTTAAGTTTCTTCATTTTGACTTTGAGTGTTGTCGGAATCATGAAATAGTGTTTGTGCCTAACATGGCTGTCGTTCAGTATGATGATGGAAACCAGCATGTTATTCCTGAAGACATGTTTGAGTTTGGACTTGACATCACGGATGATTTATGCTCCTTTCTTTTTGAACCCTGTTACCAATTTTTTTTTTCTGGATGTAAAGGCGTTCAATATTAAATTTCGGGATACCTTTAATTACAATCCTTCGTCGTTAGCAAACTGGGCAAAAACTTTTAGCCTCAAGGAGATCAAGAGTAATTTCCCGCCCGACCTGAACAGCCAAAATTATTGGGGGAAGAAGATTAGCTATCCAAATCGAGAACTGTACGGCTATTCCGGTATGCGGAAGAAGGAAAGGAAGCATATCATCAAGTTCTACAGGAAAGACCGCTGGAAGAAAAAAAATGTTTTTGATGTACGCGCGGAACTTCTTGCTTATTGTGTCCAGGATGTCATTTCGCTCCGGTGTTGCTCCCAGGAACTGCGTCAATTGTTCATGGAGGTATCGGGCGGACTGTGCTGTTATTCTTCAGCGCTCACGATTGCAGGACTGTGTGAATTTTCTTGAAGAGCTCGCCTTCTAAAGCTAAACCTCATTGCTCTGGTTCAACCTCTGACGAAGCGAACCAAGTCCATTGGTGCCGAAAAATGGTTGGCTGTAGTTGCTATAGAAGAAAACACGCATATCGAAAAGGAATTTCGAGTTCGAAAGTTTTTTGTTGATGGTAACAAAAACAGTTTTTTCATGCTTTGTCTCTAAACTTGTTTTACTATTTATATATTTTTATTTTTGCAAGATTTTTTCCGGAATTTAAACGGGTTTATGATTTTAGGGTTGTTAATAGCATAGTCATGCGACCCACACAAACACAGATACTGTGCACGCCCATTTAGGCCAAACAATGTCGGAACTTTATAAGTGGATCTTGACACGCAAAAAAACTATTCTGAATCAGCATTACACGTTGAAAATTGTCTGGGAATGCGAGTACAAACAGCGAACGCAAAACGACTCTTTGTTTAAATCAGCAGTAGATTCCATCAAAGTGCGCGAAAGAATGGATTCCAGAAAGGCATGATATAGTAAATCATCATTTTGTTTGTCAAATTTTACTCGGCTCAATTAATTGTTTTCAATTAGGAGGGAGAGTCAACGCTGCAATTCTTTACTATCGAATACAACCTGGAAAGCGCATATTATTTAACGATGTCTGTTTGCTATATCCGTGACTTTTTTGCATTTCGTTGTAAATTTATTATTTATATCGATGTTTTCATTTCTTAAAATACATCATTCAAACATTCAAGTACCCTATCGATTCCTATCAAGTCGTTACGAGAGACTTTCAGGACGTTTCCCATTATTTGGACTCATCTTTGCTAGGATTTTACCACCGCAGAACCTTTTCATTCCGGTCCTGCCCTTTCGTGAAATAAACTTCTTTTCACGCTTTGTCGTAGCTGTGCAAACGGGAACAATCAAGACGCTGCATGTGGCTACAAGGAAAAAGAGCGCTGTCTGACGGGTGTTTGATGAGTTTATTTCTAAATTGTTCAATGATAGCCGTGAGCAACATTTGTTCTTGATAAAGTGCACGCCGGAAGTGGAGATGGCGTTCAGCCACGGATACGTTATTCAGGAATTTCATGAAGTGTGGCACCATCCGGCGTCTATGACGCAGCTGTTTGCGGATTACATCAACCTGTTTGTCGGACTGAAAGTTCACATCAGAACACATCAGTCCACATCAGTACCATCTCACATCAGAACAGATAAACAGAGAGAAGACTTCGTCACCGAGTTCTTCGAGTCGGAGTCGGTTCGGCTGGACCCAACAAAAATTGTCGTGAATGCTGGTTTACGACAGCTGGCAAAACTCTGTTTTAATTCTTTTTGGGGTACGTAGGACTAATATTTAAATCAAAACTTCAAAATCAAATATAAATAAATGGGTTTTTGTTTGTACTTCTTAACGCAGACTCAGAATCAATCAATCAAATTCAATCGATCAATCGGTCGATGAAATTCAATCAATCAATCAATTAATAAAATTCAGTTAATCAATCAAATGATGAAATTCAATCAATCAATTTATCAATCAATCAATTAATCAATCAATCAGTTGATGAAATTCATTTAACCAATCATTCTATCTATCATTCGATCAGTTGATAAAATTCAATCAATCATTTATTCAAATTCAAATAATTGAAGCACGCACTCTGACACATATTTAATTACTACATTCCCCAATTACTCTTATCTGTTGTGCATTTCTGGCCATTTTTTGTTGATCCGTTTGACTAGGTGCAGCTAGTATCCACTTGCCTGATAATAGGATAGCAAAAACAATAGAAACTTAATTATAGAACAAACACTTTATTACTTTGCTTTGTCGTGTATTCTTTATTAGCAAAAATACAACAAGTTTAATAAGTTTCATACCTGTGTCTTTCGGAGACCGTATTCCAAAATCGGCTGTCAATAATTCCGAGGAATAATATCGGGGGATATTAATGTGGAAGTTTCTATCATTATGATGAATGATAGACACGGTCTAGGTTTGTGCTCCGCTCGACGAAGTTGGAGGTGACCTACTTTATTACAAATGGAACTCTAATTCTCACGTCGCAAGTCTTTACGAGCAATTATTACGGTGTTCGTCACATTACAATAGTACAGTACATTCGCTCAGTGCGAGTATGAATGTGTACACAGACACACACGTCTGCTGTGTCGTATGTGTGTACGTCTCTGTGAACGCGGCTCACAACTTACAACAAGCACTCGCGATACCTTCCTCGTCGGCTAGGTCACCGCTGTACCATATATCGCCGCTGCGTTCCTGTAAGATGGACCCTTTTTTCTTGTTAGAAAGGGCGTAACCATCATACGTGCTCTTGTTTACGCTGTCGCAGAGGCTGCTGGATCTCCGATCTCCTCAAATTCCACTCTGGCCGTCGCGGGTCTATTTTTTCTCCGCCATCTTCTGTCTGGTCTCCGTGATCGGCGCGGCTTTCACCCGTACCTGGTACGATTTATTGATCACCCTTGTCATCCTCGGCATCGGTATGGGCTCGAAAGCTTCACAACCTCGGTGTATCCAGCGGAGAACTCTCCAACCTGACGGTAATCAATCAATCAATCAATGGGAGGGTTTTATGGACTATGAGGTTGATGTCGCACTAAAACGGCATCTCAAGAAGTGAAAACAATTTTAAAAAGGTGCAAAAGCTAGCGTTTGAGATTTAAAACTGAAAAAATGTCATCCAGCCCGTGGGTCTGGAGTTAGTATTAATAACAGCAGAGACATTTCCCTTGGATATCTCTATGTTGACTTTTTGTCTCAAAACTTCAGCTGCCCTCTTTTCCCCAGTCCGGTTAGTGATCCTTCTGCAGATTTCAGTGATGAGTCTTTTAGCTTCAACGCCCCAAATGCCGAACGTCTCGAACGCCAGTGGGACAAACAGGTAGCGTCCTTCCAGCTCAACGTAGGTACGGTGTTTCTTTTTTCCCGCTGTTCTAGCGCCTCATCCCTCCGTCATGGAACTGCCGATGTGGGAGAGTGCCACAGTGTCCCAGACAGTCGCGCTCCACAGTAGCGCTTTTCCCTGCCTGAAAAAAATCATAATCATTCCATCCGGCCGTTTCCCGTCAGCTCTGCAGAATCCCGGAGGCTCCAGGATAGCCGGTAAGCCTGCACTCACGAGAACCCGTTGAACTGCGTCATTGATGGCGGTGTGCCGACTGCCACGGCTATCGCCGAACGCACAAGACAAGCTGTAATAGCCATCCTCTCTGACCTTTTTTCCGCAAGCTTGGCATTTATCAGGTTGGCATACAGTGGCACCGAGGCGGAGGGCGACGGTGATGCGGAGTTGTCATCGAGAAGATTACCAAGTGAGGAGACGGGTAATGCGTTCAATCAGGCCCCTGCAAACTCGGACGTCATTGCTAGCAGTCTTGCACGTCCCACTTCCCCCGCGTCTTGGATAGCCTTTTCGACGATCGGGCGGTCCCACAACTTCTGGATCCGCGGCTGGTCCGGAAGCTGTTGGGTGGTGGCGACGTTCCACTGGAGAGTAGTTTCCGTGGTGATGGCGTCTAGGTCGGCGGCGGGAACGATCTCCATTTTCAGGTGGTGAACAGAATGGACCGAAACCAGGAAGGCTGGAAGAGAAAGATCCTTTGTTCGTCTGTTACCGAGACCGCCTCTGCTGACCGGGAGAGTTGCCTGCTTCCACACAGCGTCGGACATTTCCGTGTTGGTGATTGTAACCACGCTGTTCCGTAATACGGTGTCGAATGCCACGAGCGAGTTGAGCCGGGTAAAGGTGGGTGAGCACCGCAGGAGATAGATCATTTTCGGCGCAGCCAGGCAATTTTTGAGGAGAAAAAAAAGGGCTTGGTGAGCAGCCAGGAGAGGCAGCTGGCTGGTAAGGAAAGTGATGGCAACCGTCTTCCTGTCAATGGCTGCACCGACACCGTCCAGCATTAGTGAGGCACCCAGCAGCTCCAACCCTTCCGACAATGGGAAGCGGAAATCGGGGACGGATTGTAGAATTGTTCTTGTTGCTGCTGCACGAGACGGCGCGGCGCCACCGTAAACAAAGACCTCGCATTTGGAGAGGTTGAGGGACAAACCGACTTTTCCTCCGAGATCCACCACCCGAGCAATGTCGTCTAACACTTCCTTGACCGTCCCATCGACGGTTCTATCGTCCAGGTAGAAAATCTTGAGCGGAGCCTGCAATGACATAGACACTTTCGAGGTGACAAAACAGAAAAACAGGGGGCCCAACGGGTTTCTCTGCTGGACTCCGCTCTCCGACAACAATAATTTTCCGAAAAAAAGATGCGAGGGCTGGCGATACATTTGCACACTGTCGGGTAGGGATGCCGATTACGCAGGCGGATTAGTTCGGTTCGGTTATTACGCGGTTCAGATGCTTAACCGGTTAGCTTTTCCCGGTTAAATCTCTAAACCGACCCACGCGGTTCGGTTAAAGTTCCGAACTGACCCAGGCGGTTCAAACCTAGTTGAACCGCAGTTAACCGGTTACGTAGTTAAATCAGTGAGAAATACACCGTGAGCCGGCTGCAATCAATACGTGGAGCTCTCAATAGCTAGAATTCATTCAGTTTATTGAAGTAAAGCGCGCAATTGCTGCATATAAATGCCTGAAAATGTAAAGGTAAACTAGACGTGCCATCCTTGTGACTAATTAAGTCGATTCCCTGTCCAGACTGATCTTGTTTCTATTTGTACCCGTGAATACGGTTCATAACGGTTCGTAACGGGTAAACAGTTCGGTTTCACGCGGTTACAAACGCTAACCGGTTACTTTAAAGCGGTTCGAAACCCCAACCGGTTTAAACGGTTCGGTTAAATTTAAAAACCGCGTCAGGCGGTTCGGTTCAAACCACGGTTAAACCGGTTAATCAGCGTAATCGGCATCCCTACTGTTGGGTAAAAATGTGGCATGTGGAGGTGGACCGCTCGCAGCACTTCCTCCCGTCGAATGGTGTTGAAAGCATTGGCGAAGTTCAGTTTCAACAGCGCGCGGGTCTCCTCCACGTCGGACATGAACGCCCGGGTGGCGTGGACAGCCGCCTTTACACCTCCTCGCGTCCCGCACCCCAACTGACATGGACGCATCAACGCTCCCATTTCGGACATGGCGCGCCGGGACAAAATATTTCCCAAAGTTCTCCGAAATACAGTCGCGACAGCAATAGGCCAGATGCCGCAGTCCTTCTTTCTCAGCGCCGTCGATGTTGCTCCGTATAGAAGAGGGCAAACACTAACAGGAACTTCTCTACGGAGCATGACGTTGAGAACTGCTGCAATGCGACCAGTCAGCCTCATAACTATCTACCCGTTGGACTCCGTCACCAAATTCTTCAGATGCCCGGGGACATGCTATCCAGACCACCAGATGAGCCGTTCATGAAAAAAAAGGATAGCCTCCTGGACCTTTTCCAGCTTGATGGGCTCGGCAGTAACACTGTCGGCTTGTGGTTCGGCCGAGAGAACAGCGCCAGCAGGTGCTTGTGGGTGTTTTTTCGGAAAATATCGCACGTTTCAGTTGTGCATGGTGCCACCGACTCGTCAGAAGACAGCATTCTATCAGCTCTGCTGATATTGCCGGCCTGCATCTTCTTCTCAACCGCTTTCTGCAATTTGTCGTCGGAACCCTTTGCCGCTACCGATGTGGTCTTCCTCGACATAGCCAGAAATTTACTGGTTCTGTTAAGGTTGCTTTTGATGGTGGTGGCCAGCTTGCAGTTAGACGGCTTATCCGGCTTGGAAAAAACCCGAAAGGGAAAAGTGAACAGGTGGCCCCAGTTGTATGTCGTGTTGGAGCTGCAGATATGGAGCGGCGACGGCGTGGAGGGTTGCAATCGGCACCCGCTCGAAGAGGCGGTTCGACTAGCGAAAGAGATGTAGTTGTGTAGGCAGGTCGTCGTCGGCTTGCGAAGCTGTGGGCCCTGCGACTGGAATGAAAGGAGCGGCAGCACCAATGACAGCAGGCCTTATTCCGTACTTGTCCGGTTCATACTTCACACAATTGTTGGCGCGTCCACCTCCAGGCCGATGCTTCGCCCAATCAGCAGGTCCGAAATCGTTCCGACCACAGAGTTCGCACGTGCGAAAAAATCCGCCGGATGCAGCGGCCATTGCGGACAATTGACCAATCGACCAAATGCAACACCAGAAAAAGAAACTCGGCCAGGGTTGGGTAAGTCAATCAACCGATCAAACAACCACTCACAGGGGAGTGTTTTTGGGCATCGCCGAGTATCCTGAATGCTTCTTTTTCATCCAAGTGGAATCATTGGTTCAGACATGCGAAGTCCTTGCCTATTAATTTGG
>LRSR01007662.1:0-33705 GCA_001579985.1 Hypsibius dujardini
TTGATGTACTCGTTGGCGCCACAGACATACAGCAAGTCCCGTGTGGGTTCTGAAAACGTAAAGTTACATGATTCCATGCAAATTTAAATTGCAGTAAATACGCAGACAAATACGGAGACAGATATCTGTCTCTAATATTTTAAAGTCTGCCAACCAACAGACTGACAGACAGATACACATACAGAACAGACACACACACAAGCAGATAGACAGACAGGAGTCAGACAACGGGCCGATAAACAAACGATTAGCTAGACAGGCAAGCAATGTACAGAAGACTGGAAGGTAGATAGACAAACGGGTGACTGTACTGTTCTATAGAGGCAGTCAGACAGGCAAACTGTAGACAACGAAAACAAAGCTTACTGTTTGTTGCAGCAAGAAGTAGTTCCACACCGATACTTTCGCACTCAATCTGGCACTTCTTCAAGAAACCGACACCCGTCACATCAATAAAGCAGATCTCCGAACAGTCCACAATGAGATGCTTCACAAGGACATCCTCCCCGTTTTCGGTATTATTGTCTCCCAAAACGCTTTCCTGTGCAAGAAAAGTACGGGGTGTGAAGCTGTTGTTAAGTTGCTCCATGCTGATGGTCGACGGCTCGGAACGTGATCCGCTATAGCGACGCACGGGATTGTGCTCGTCGTGCTCGTCGTTGTCATTGTCCAACGCCAAATTGAGCGAGTAGGCGTATTCCCTTCTCTCATCATCAACGGCTGGAGTGGTGGTTTCTTTCACGGGATTGGCCTCCTTATATTTAATGATTAAATTGTTTAGATCGGCCAGGGTGTAGAGTCGATGCTTGATGTAGGCAGCGTTGGCAAAGTACACCGGAGCGTCAACGCGAACGATTTTCACTCCGGGAATCTCGCAAGCCTAGTTGTAGGAAAAAAGGTGTTGTTAATGTCTGGCTATGTACCCACCTGCCTGAGTATGTCTCCTCTCTCTGTTTGGTTCTAGGTGCCTATTTCAGTATCCGCCCATTTGTTTATACGGTATGGTCATCTGTCTTTCTGCCCGGCTTACTGTTTGTTTGTATTTTTTGTTAGTCTGTCATTTTGTCTGCCTGTCGGTCTGTCTGCGTTTCTAACTGTTTATCTGTTGATCTGTCAGACTATCTGTCTTTCTGTCTACCCATCTGTTTGTCTTCCTATAAAAGTACACCTTTTCTCTCTATCTGTCTGCTTGTTTGTCTGCCAATCACCGTGCTGTCTCCTTACCTCTGCCTTAGCTCAACTATGGGCCTCTCTGATGACTTGATGTCTGTCTGCCTTACGTGGTTTGTCTGCTATCTGACCCATCGTTCTTCCTCCACTCACCGTTTTGTACACGTCCGTCCGACGGTAAATGTCTGTTCCTGGCAGTCGTCCGAGCGGTCCAACTTTCGGCTTTTGCAGCCGTAGCATGACCGTCATAATAGCCCATCCCACTCCGATGTATAGACCCAGGTCGACGTCCAGGATGAGGACACCAAAGAAGACCACCAAAAATATTGACTGAAAATGTACAATCAGAGAAAAGTCTGTCCAGCCGTGATTATGATTTCATGAAATAAGCTGCCTCTTATATTGACTCCTTACCCAATCGCTTAAAGAAAGTTTCCATAATTTGTGCAGCTGGACCACTTGCGAAAGCAAATGGAGTACAGACGCCATAACAATGGCTCCAAGCGCCGGTTTGGGCAATGGCTCCAACGACTTTCCCAAAGAACAAACCGCTGCGCCAAAAATGACCAAAATTATACAGTGATATATGTGTATATAGGTACATACTTAGGTACATACTTGGTACATACACATGATGCACTGTACTGTTTATACAGAGTACCCTTACCAATAATGACGATGATGCACTGGACAAGACTGACTATCTGTGTTTTCCCACCGACGTCGTTCTGCACAGCACTCCGAGCCAAGGAGGCTCCTGATGGGAAGCACTGAAAGAAGGACCCAAAGATGTTTCCCACTCCCTGCGCTTTAAACTCCTGGTTCGGGTTGATACTGTAGTTGTGCTTGGAGGCGTACAGCATGCCCAAGGTCACCGTAATGGCTAGTCCGACAATTGCCTAATGGATAAAATATTTACAAGGGAACGTTTTCATAACTATGTCTGTTTTCCTGTATTTCGCTTGATTTTCTGGGATGTCTGGGCTTACGAACCGTCTGTCTATCTGGGCACTGTGCTGTCTTTTTCGATTCTTTCTGAATGCTAACTTGGTTTGTCTGACTTCGTGTCAATTTGCCTGTTTGAGAATCTTTTGTCTGTCTATCTGTTTGTGAGTTTACCTGCCCGCCTGCATATCGGTTTGCTTGACTGACTTTGCTTTTTGCTGTGCCTCCCATAACTATCTTAAAGAAAGTACGTACATTGGAAATTGTGTCCCCAATAATTAACCCGGAGAGGGTGAAGTCAGGCACGGTAGGCAGTGGCATGCCTTGAGGAATTTTCTTGACAATGTCCACCTTGTAGTTGTGTTCCAAGTCCATGAAGTAGGATGCAACGGTGGCGGCAATCACGACAATCAATTCAGCCGGAATGGGCACGCGAATCTTGGCCATGATACGCTTGTTGTCGTTGATGCCAATTTTAATGCCGACCAAAATGACCAGAGAAATTAACGAAAGGACAACGGATGGAACATGGGCCTTCGGAAGGAGCTGGAAAAACTGAATCCATGTCTGCAATCCGAATAAAAAAGATCCCATTTACTTTTTGTCGAATTATAGCGAGCGTTGCTGATATCTAGGCTCACACTCGCAGTCAATTGTGCATACTTTGATTAGTTTGAAGGGTCCGTAGTACTCGGTCATTTTTAGGCGAAAAACCGATTTCAGTTGTGATGAGAATACGTGAAAGGATGCACTACAGGTGAACCTACAGAACGGGAATAGTATTAGATAACTATAACAATTAGAATGAATAAATGTCACACGAACGAGGATAGAATTAGCGACTCAAGCAGACAGGCTAGGCAACAGCAATTATAAAAATATTAAAAGAGCTAAATCTAAATTATTTAAGTATAATTCTCACCCTTGGACAAGCTGATCCGAAAGATAGACAGAGAGCCCACCTGCTCCGATTATTCCTAATACAATCTACAAATAACAGTAAAAATAGGTTCATTCTACGTTAGAATCTATTCCGTAGAGGACGTACTGCAATGCGCTAAATGGATATTGTGAAATGTTAATTATATGGCACCGCACCTGCCAAATACCGACGTAAAATGCCGCCAGTGATCCGACCTGGATGGCGCCCCATTCGTCCCAGGTGAAAGAGGTTCCGTTGAAGGTGTTATTGCGATCATTATAATCAGGTCGAATTAATGTCCCGTTCCTATCGAATGCTTTGTAGGGATTGGCGTAGGCAACAAGTTTACTGGTCATCATGCTGATAATGGAAAAGGTTCCTGAAAAAATACAGTGATAATTCGATGACTCCAATCAGTCTTATGTAGGCGTGAGTGGGGCTAGCGCACTCACCCAGGGAACACTGACGACTTGTTCCCATCAGCAAATATATAATGACCGGAAAAATCTGCAAAAGAATATGCATGACTTGTGACCAAATATCCGCAAATCTCCACAGACTGTCTGTGAGGTAGATATCGCGGACCGGATATTAGAGGACCCACAGACAGTCAGACACATGGACGAGCAATCGGGCAGCCAGTCAGTCAATCAGTCATACAGGCAATCAAATATACAGACAAGCAGGCAAACTGACTCTCAGACTTTTAAGACATCGAGACAGGCCGGCGACTGCAAGAGAGGGATACAGAAATTAACAGACAATAATGAAGTATTTACCGAAGTGTACAGGCCGGTTACCGCTGGGCTGAAAAATTACATTATATTAAAGGTTTGACAAGATGTGTAAATTCTGTGAATGCTAACAAGGAAATGACACTACTCTGGACAGCGGCTTTCTTTATATTTTTGCTGTTACCGATGCACTACTGCCTGATCCCTTCGATTCCATCGAGAAAATTGGCAGAAAACCAGAACTACTATTTTAAATAAATGAAAACTGACCAGTGGTATTATATAGAGGGCGCTGTCTATATTACTGAAACATGTACTAATTGATTATTTAATTTTGAACGGACTGATCGATTGAATAAACGCAGACACATTTTATTGATTGATTAATTCACAGAGACGGTAACATAGACAGCGCCCGCTATATACGGCCACTAGTCAGTTTTATTTATTTAAAATAGTACCAGGCAAACGCTATGGATTGTTTCACTACTTGGGTTGAATCGGTCGGGTGGCGGAGGGCGCCACGAGTGTAAATTGTAAACAACACTCATGCAGCAATACACACACCGCCTGCGGCGCCCTCCGCCACCCGACCGATTCAACCCATAGCGTTTGCTTGGTAGTTCTAGTTTTTTGCCGATTTTCTCGATGGAATCGAAGAGACCAAGCAATAGTGCATCGGTAACAGCAAACAGATATAAAGAAATTCGCCGTCCAGGGTGGTCTCATTTCCTTGTAAGTGTGGTATTCATCAACATACCAAGCAGCAAGCAGTGCATATGCCATGCCTAGTTAGAAAAGAAGATTCCAAAAGTTTTTAAATACTGCTATGAGTCGTGAAATACCAAAATGAAATTAATAATACCTTGGGGAACGTTCATTACTCCCACAGTAATGCCTGTGAAGAATCAATCCATTACGGCATGAGACAGCCGTAAACAGTAGAGTAGATGTAGTTATGTTTAGGTAGGTTCTACTTCCATTTGGATAACACTTGCAATCTTACCGGCGACCGTGTCTGTGAAGAGGTTGCTTTTCACATCGTATTTTTGGATCCAACCAATGAAAGGGATCCAATTGACCAAAGTCCGGTACGCAGCACTGGAACCACATTTTCGCTTGCTAGAAATTCGCTCCCACTTCCGGCGGCATCTCTTTTTTATACTTTCCCAGGGGTTAAGAGGTGGCCCAGGATCGCAAAGCCCGTAGGTGATGTCGAAGCTGAAAAAAGCGAAATTGGCACGCAGACAAAGGCAGACAGATAGACAGTAAAACAGACAATAATCAAAACAGATGGAGAGGCAGACAAACATACACACAGACAAACTGGTAGACAAACAGACAAATAAACAGACAAATAGACACAATGACAGACGGGCAAACACTGACAGAAAAATAACAAACATTCAAAAAAAATAGCGAGGTGAAAAGAGTGTAAGGTCATAAGGTCAGTCCATTACCTGGGCTGATCATAAACTGCCCGGGATACTTGAAGACGTGCGATTGCAGCCGTGCGGCCTTCCACATTCTGATCTCCAACCGAATATGTTACTTCCGAATCCACGGGCATGGTGGGAGCAGAATAATACGAAAGGATATTTCGGATTTCGATTGCAAATCGAAATGGCTATAAAAGATGCATCAGAAAAGTTTATACTGAAACAACTGAATAAACGCCGATAGGGTTTACAAAGGCAGTTTCCTTGAGAATTAAGGGCGTGATGAAAATTGGTAGGAAAGCCGGAATATTCGCTGAAATTGACAAGCACGAACCACCCTTTAAAGACAAGCGTATCAGCACTAAATGAATTGTAGACTGCAGCAAAAAAGCGACAAAATTAGCCAAAAAAGTGAGATGGACGACAAGAGTGGCTGACACGTTTTTGTAAACAATATTGCTTGTACTAGTTGCACACACCACGAGGAAGTGGTTACGATAGCCGTGGGCTACTCTGCCGCTCTTCTCTCTGCATTCTACACGACTGGCATCAAAAGTACGAAAAAATTCAAAAAAACACAATAGCGGAATGCAAGGGAAGGTGAACTGAAGTGAAAAATCATAGTAAGTAAGATAAACGTGAAATGGTGGTTCAGTTTGAATGCCTTTCTTTTTTCCTTTTTATCTCCCTACAGCAAACAAAAATTATTGGCGGCAATACAGCTGTAAATCTCAACTAGCCATAACATGAAGCCGCTGATGCCCCTAGGGCACACGTCGATGTAGCATGCAGATGCACAAAGCGAACATTCTCACAGAAAAATATAGCCGGCAAACTCCAACGACCCATTCTTTCAAAGGTTTTCATGGTATTTCGAGTTGTTTTTTCTTGCGGCGCTAAAATTTTTGACACTTTCGATATTAAAACCCATAAAAATCCGAGAAAAACAACGGCTCCGCGTCAAATTACCTCACAACATTTATGGGGCCTTGCCAAAACTGGACAAAGGGGTTTATGTTTTTAGAAGCGAATAAAAATTACGGCAAGAGAGACTGCAATATTGGGGGAGGCCATAAATGTTAAAGCTAGTATTAGCTTAAAAAAATCCCTTGCCATTTATGTATATGTGGAATGACGTTTCCTAGGTGTATTGTCGTATGAGGTGGATTAATACATTTTTATTTGGTTTACAGGCACTGATACTTGGGTGCCCCTGAAACTATGTGACCCTTATGATAATGATACATTGAAATACCCGCATAACTAATAGGGGAAGGGAAGGTATATCTCGAAAGCACCTTTCACATAACACTGCTATGTCATGTTATATAATGAGAAACCCACTCCTTAAAAGATAACAAAGAGGATAAGAAGCCATCATGATTTACAACTCAATGCCGATCCGTTGATCTATATGAGAAAAAAAGAATGCACGGTTAACGTATAGAGCAGCTATAAATAAAATATAGGTCTATATTGTATATGTCAAAATATAGTAATGGAACGCTGAGGATGACGACTAATAAGTCAGATTAGAGCAGGCTCAAACTGCGGTCGATTGTCTGGGGACCAGTGTTGCGGGATTTGTGACGGAGGTTTCCACCTTGGAAACGATCGCAAAGTGTTCCTTTGGAGTGACCTTTTTCTGCCAAAAATGAAAGAGCTTCCAGTAGCCCTCACGGAAATGATTCAACGCCAGAGCGTAAATCACACAGTTAATAGAGCTGTTTGCGTGAGCAAAGAGGATAGACAGGATGTACCAGACGAAGGGGACCCGCGATCCCAGACGAAGGATCAAGACAATGGTGATGGGAGTTTACATTACGAGGAAAATGAGAAAAACCCGAAAAAGGGCTTGCACCACCCGAACCTTCGTTCGAAAGGCCTGATTGTTCACGCGTTTCTGCTGGTGCTGTTCGAACGGCTGTTCCTTTTGTTCCTTTTCGGTGGAATCGCTCAACGTTACCTGACCGCTTTTGTTGATCATGCTGTCGCCTCCTTTGTTGAAAATTAATTTACGGACCAGATTGGACTCGTGGACTTTCAAATAGATGCCGAGGTAGGAGAAGAAAATAGCCCCGAGGGGATTGCGACACCGGCGCCAACGTAGAAGTAGGCGAACTGGTGAAGGTGGTTGAAGGTGCATAGGAAAAAATTGTCCAAAAAGCGAGTGTCTGTCCATCCGACGTGTGTGGGTGAGTCGATCAGGTAGATGACGATCCAGACGGTCAGACAGAGGAGGACGGTGATGAATTTGGTGTAGACTCGGTGGTGGATACCGGCAAATCAGGATATATCGACAGTGGAATAAAAATATATATTATTCATATAATTTATCAAGATGAATTATTTTATCACTGCTCGAGGTAGTAGCAATTTACAACTCACCTGTTGATTGAGATCATGGCAATTTTTCCAACATGAGGAGATGCATCCCATTGCGCAGAGGGATCCCAGGACTGTTTAGGAAAGTTAATGTTAAGTTGCATTTATTATTATTATACGAGTAATAAGAGGCAGACACTCTCGAGAAAGAAGAGAGCTAGAGATACTGACATTACAGACTGTTTCTTTTATCCCAGCATGCAGTGGATTGAGCGAGGTAGTATTGCGAGCCAAACAGGGCATCCGAAGTAAAACACAACGTCTTTTTTGCATGTATTTTCAGTTTCTTTGTTGAGTCATTCTTTCTTTTTACACAAGGTATGAGGTAAGGGCAGCAATTCGGGCCACTTGCAAAACGTGTAACAATTCGGGCCACCGGGATTCCAGGGGGCGCCATGCGCGTGCATTTAATTACTGCTATTGTTAATCACAAACCAAGGCAGGCGAGACGACCCAGGAACTTAAATCATCAAATTTAAGGAGTAGAGATAATTTATGCTGTATTATACAGTACAGTTTTTGCCGCAGTTTTCTTCACACGATCATTCACCGGCTTCGCACGCTTTTCAAGATTTTTTTTAACCGGCTTCTTCTGCTTATCAAATTCCTTAATCACTGCAGCGGTTTCTTTCCGTTTGTCCTGCTTCTTTTTTGCCACATCGAAGGCCTTTTTGTGACGTTCTTCCAGAGCTTCCCGCACGGATTGATCGCTCCACAACTTTCCGGCAGAAGTGTCGAGGCGCCTATCAGCCACTTTTCGTTTTTTTCGGAGGAATAGAACCGTTGAGACGTCGATGTATAGACTCTGCGATGTCGAATCCGGAGCTCGTTCCGCAAACCTGCTGGGAAATATACTGCATGGTGGACTCAATGTTGGACTCCGGAAGTCCCAGGCGCTTAAGAGACGTGCGTAGGATTTGGTCCTCCTCAAAAAGAGAATTTGTGGTGGGTTCCTCCTGTGGCGGCACTGCTTTCGCTACAATATGAACGGTTTCTTGGATGACTTTGGGGTCGAAAGGGAACAGACCGGTTTTTCGGAAACCGGATTGTAGGGAGTCACGTAGATTAAGCTTCGACCAGAAAATATTGAGATGAGCCGGAAATGTGTTCTGTGTCAGCTAAACAGAAAAACGCAGACAAATTAACGAATCAAATGCATGAAAAGAATCACTTGGGCGGTCATATCATATCGCATAGTATTGAACCTGATCGTATCCTTCGGTGTTCAGATGCAGTTGTTCCAAATGACAGCGCCATTTATATTTTACCCATCCAAAAACGCAGACATCGAGCGGCTGGAGTTTACCGGTTTGGCCGGCGGGAAAAACCACGACCTTGATTTCGCGATTTGACTGCATGCACACATCGAGGAAGCCAAGGTTGAAAAGATAGCTGAATGCCCATCTATGAATATGACATTCTGCAACACAATCAATGCAAAGTTTAGGAAAGCAGGCAGTGATCGGGAAGGAAAACAGACAGACAGACAGAACGACAAACAGACAGACAGACAGACAGACAGACAGACAAACCCACAGACAGACATCCAAACAGACAGACAGACAGACATATAGACAAACAGACAGGCAGACACTGCCTTACCTTGCCGATTGGCATAGACGGAATCAATTCCTCTCGCAAAGGCGGTCAAAGTATCGTCATCCATCCATCCAGACTTGTTTGTTGCGAGTGAGAAGTTCCCATCGGTCCCATCTGCACGCAATGCCGTCATCACAACACCGTCATAAAGAATAAGAGGCCGGAGCATGTAGCCGGCTGCATTACCGCAAGCGAGAACGGTCAACTGAGTTCGGTCATCTCCATCGTAAAATGACGTTACATTCTTGGTTCCCTTTCGCCCATAAACCTTTCCGTACCGACCGCCCAGAGCAAATCCGCTTTCTTCCAAGTTCCATAAGCTGCTAGGATTTTCCAAATATCCTTCCTCTTTCAAACCGGTGATGACGGTGATGTACTGCAAGCAAAGCTCCTCCGTCCACTGCCTGGATTTCTTACGACTATCTGTCTGGCTAATCCGCTCGGACAAGGCTGGATGACGCTTTAGGAACGCTCGGTGCCATCCATTAGAGAAGGTTTGATGATGCAGCGCCTTGTCCTCGCATAATCCGTGGACGACTTTTTTGAGATGAAATTTTGACAACGGAACTCCTATTTCCATGCAGCGCAACAATAGATCGCAAATGACAAGCTCTTCCTCTGCCATGAACTTCGTTTGTCGTCCCAAAGGTCCAATATCTCGCTTCTCCAAATGACGATGAAGAGTTGTGCGGCCAACTTCAAAATTCTCCGCTGCTTGATGAACACTCACTCCTCCGACAATCACTGCTTCAATTGCCTCATCTAATGCGCTACTCATTTCCCGGTTAGAAAACGTCAAAGTTACAGACAACACAGATGATGTTATGATGAATACATGTAATGCCAAGTTTAGTTAAGTCGCGTTCCCAAATTTAGAATTAGAATGAAACCGGTGTCGTGAGCTGGTAAACCGCATCTTCACACCTCAGGTGCGAACAACAACCGCAATCAGCTGATCCATCTTTTGCACGCAATGCAAGCAGACCGGCACACACCTGCAATCTCATTGCCAGTGGCGCCCCTGTAGTCTTCCGTCACCATTTTTCACAGCAAAATCATGAAGAAGTATTTCTAAATCGCTCCTATTAATGAGTAACTCAACAAACACTACTGTTTCTGGTGTATTGCTTGGGTATAATTATTCTAGATGTTTTGAAATTCTTGAAGTGGGATAACTTCTCGTGGTGTTCATACAGCTTCCCTTGAAATTAGGTGGCCCGAATTGTTGCTCGTTTTTGCAAGTGGCCCGAATTGCTGCCCTTGCCTCATACTGATATCCCCGATGTTCTCCCTTCGTTTATATTATGTTTCTTTCCCCGACTTTTGTCTGGATTTTGGCGCGAGTTCGTGTTTGCACTGCTCGATATGCAGGTAACCTGAACGCTGGACGGCATGGAGACAGCTGTGACCATGAAGTCAGCTAGGGAAAGGTTGACGATGAAGTAGTTCCGGCATTACGCACACCGCTCCGATCACATTAACATAATGGACAAACGACAATATTACCCATTATATCGTACAATAATTGTACACATTTTCAGTATTACCAGGAAGTTCCCAAATGTGCCGAAAAAGCTCAGCAGAGATAGGCAGACAATAAAGAAGTACCGCAGTCTCGGGGAGTCCGCCAATGGATTGTAGAATGGCTCGTGATGATCCAGCTGGGTTTGCATCATGTTGGATTGCTCAAGTATGCTTTCTAGACCGGTATTTCTTGTCAAATCGCTGAACGAGGAAACTGAGGGAGCCATTTTGCAGACAATTGTCTATAAGAATAGTTAAGAAACCTCTAAGCGTCTTATGTACACCTCCTTCAACATGAACTTGAGAAGGGTGGATACAGAGTTCAGCGAAAACACATTAATTTTCATGTGGGATTCGCTATACTGTTAAATTTTTACATGGGCATTAGTAGCATTGATATGAGTATTTTCTAGCTCCTCCCAAAAAAAGCGTACTCTAGTATTTCTTGGACAACGCCGTCGAAGCTCATCATTTTGTTGCCAGGTTGTTCTGACCAGATGCGCAAATCTTGAGCTCACGCCCACCAGGTACAAGTCAACTACGGCATGTTTAGTTCATTTGGATTGTCTATATATATACATTATGTTGCTTTTAATCTACTTAAACAACGCAAACTGATTTGAGCCGAAACTGACCGTGAGGTGAAACTGTCTGGGCACAAGCGATACAAAATCTTAACAGGTCATTTTATAACACTACACGATGCGTATACTGTAACTATCGAGTTTTCGATGTGGAATCGATAATTATTATCACCTCACAATGGGTAAACCGGTCGTAACTCTTGGCGAAGGGGACGATTGTCACCCCCAATCGTCTGATAAGCCTCATGAAGATGCACCACCAACTCAAGGAGAGAAGACTAGCGACACTTCCAGCCGCATGAGGACAACAGGGCCGCTTTCAAAAGAAGGTTACCCTTTACGCACTTGGATTTACGTCTTTTTGGCCTACAATGATTCCACAAACTAATTAATTTAAAACGTATTTGCACTGCAATTTTTTCGGAATAGACGAGGTGAAAGTGATTGAATCTACCGGAGATTGAGTGAAATGTTGACCTGTGGTATGCCTCAGTTTGAGGCTGTGCTCATGGCTGTGATAGTCTCCCTAGGTAATGTGACCCCACCCGAGATCTAGAGAACATACCGGTAAAGGGTTAACAGCCTAAAATTGACTGCTTAGAAGGTTACCACACTTCTGTTGCAGATCTCGTCTCCACCGCCTCTCGGGGAAACTCAAGAGCCCAAATGGAACTAGACAGTGCGTCTTGCTCCTTCGATAGCGGGATATGTGACGGGTTCATTCAACGCGGAAATTATGCCTGGAAAGCACAAACCACTCCAGTCACGGAAGGCGTAGATCCACAAGCCGGTAAGAACCGTGGAGGAGAAGGTGGATATAAAACGATTAATAAAACGAGGGATAAACAGATCACAGTTAATTTTCATTTTTTTAAAATGGCTTATTAGCAAAGAAGATAACAAAAACATTGTTGAATGGGAACGGGAGGCGTTGAATGTCGAGCCTTAGAAGGACGCAGGAATATTTTTCTTAATCAGTGCATAATGTAGATTTATTATGAAGTAGTGAACGTTGAGTCGTCAAAAAAGAATGCTGCCTCGAAGAAACAAATTAATCGGAAGTGTGGAGTGGCTCGCCGAGTCTCTCCTGATTTATACTGCTTTATCAACATGGGGTCGGCGTAAAACAAAATTAAAAGTAGATTACAAAATTTTAAAATATATGAGTAGAATTTAAATGAATTCAATTATGATTTTAAAGCTAAAATGTTTTTAAATTCAGATCAATTTTAGTATTAAAGAATTTTAAAAGTACACGACTCTATTCGCTGTGCTTCTTTACAGATTATTGAAATTTTGTAAATCCATAATAATTTTTCTGTGGGCGATAAAATGGTCGGCTGACTTGCGAATTTCAAGGCAGCACTTTTAGCTTCTTCCTATCCGGTGGTCTAGGAGCAGGCTACGTCTTCGTGGACCGCCAACAAGTGCAATCCAACGCCGGACGGTTCGCCGAGCTCCGTACCGGTCCCCTCACACCGGCCGCCACCTCCCCGACTGACCTCATCACCGTCGAGTTCTACTATCGACTCGGTCCGGGAACGACCAAAATGGAGCTGTTGGTCCACCTTGCCGGTCTACCGTCTGCGCCCTTGTCTGTTCCCTTCCAGCTGACCCGCACCGTCGATTCCGCCCAGGCGTCGGAACAAGTGTGGTTGAAAGTCAGCCAACAATTCTGCCTCCCCTTCGGTTTACCCATCTCCAAGGAGCTGGTTTTTCGCGTCACTCCGTTGACTGGCTTCACGTTCGCCGCTCTCGACGAACTGACAACCTTTGCTGAATCAGGTTCGTTAGAGAGGAAAAAGAAAACTCACATTTACGGGGATTTTAACAATCCTCTGTGCATTTTTAAGAGCTTCCTTCACCGACGTTCACTTGCAACGTCCCACCGGCTGTCCTCAGCTGCGGCTTTGAAGATGATGCCTGCAGTGCGGCAGCGTGGGTCAATGACGACAACGACCAGCTCAACTGGCTACGAGTTTCCAGAACCGCTACGGAGGCTCATGGAGGCAAGTCCATATTGCGCGCCCTTTAAGCGGTTCACTTTTCCGATTAATATTAATTGCACCGCAAACAACACGAACATTAATCGGCCATGATTTTGGAGAAAGATTGTTAGCGGTTGCAAAATGAAATTACTTAAGAATAGTAAAGAACTAAAATTTGTCAACTAATTACTTTTTTAGTCAACTACAAAACTAATTACTAAGGATTTTTAGTTTAGTTTCTATTAGTAACTGAAACTTTTAGTCCTGTTTTAGTCCAAATTAGATCACGAGTTTTGAGTGTTGAGTTGAGAAGACTTTCCCAGTTTATTTTAGTATTTTAGTCCAGTTTTTTAGCTGACTGAAAAAACTCAAGCTAGAAATTAGCTCCAAAAAGTTTTCGTTTAATTAGTTTAATTTTGTCATTCCTAAAATTATTGCTGAGAAATCAGTTGGTCGTATTGCTGGAAAGTAGTGAAAACAGGATTTAGAAAGTTATTGGTTCCTCATCTCTTCTTGTTCCTCTTTTTCACAGGCACATTCTACCTAAGATCAGAGAAGTTTGCTTCCTCGTCATTGGGAGCGGTAGCCACGGTGGTTAGCCGACAAATCATCGACGCAACTCCTTTGACTTATCTTCTCTCATTCTACTACCGCCGGAGGATCACACAGTCAAGTCTAGCACTCAGCGTCAGACGGGCAGACGCCCCAGAAACATGGATCTGGTCCGACGAATCCAACGTCAACCTCAACCAGTGGAACAAAGGCGAGGTACTCCTATGCGGCTTAAATCACTTCCAGATGGCCTTCTCCACCAACCGAGAGGACGTCTCCTTGGACGACATCAGCCTCAGCACAACCATTCCAGACAACACGCCGTTGAATTGTCTGCCCATCACCACCGCAACTTGCGACTTTGAAGGGAAAACTTTATGCGGTTGGACGACCAATTCCGAGTCGGAATTCCGTTTCAAGCTCACCACAGGTTTCATTGGAGGGGAGGTCCTCGGACAGCCAGTCGGAGCAGGGCAGGGAATTGGCTTCGTTCATGCCGCTGCAAATGATCGCTTTACTGGGTCCAGTCAACCGGCGCGTTTGCAGTCCATCAGTCCAATTCAGCTCAATCGGGCGACAACCTTCTCTTTCTGGTACCATACGCGAGGATACGGAATTCGGCAGTTACAGCTGGAGATAATAAGGACTACACCCATTCTAAATGAACTGTTGTGGAAGCAGGATGGAGGTAGCGAGTTGGGATGGCAGCAAGCTACCGTGTCTCTATGTAGTACGACAGAAATAAAGGTGATGATCCGCAAGTAGAAACAAATACTTGACCGGCAGACAGGCAGTCGGACAGACAGATAGAGAGGCAGGCAAGCAGGCAGACAGGCAGACAAGGCAGAAGTGAACCAAGTTGCTATAGCTAAATTTCGTTACTTCTATTTAGCTTTCCTTCTCGGCCTCGTTTTCATTCCCGGATCACGTGATCGGGCTTGATAGCTTCGTTCTCGCGGATGAAGATACAGTCAGTGGAACTCTTCCTCCAGCAGGGTTTCAGTGTCCTGAAGACACCGTCCGACATTTGACCTGTGACTTTGATTCTGATGGAATTTGCGGATGGACCAACGAGACTCCTAACTTCTCTTGGAACCTAGAAGATATCAATGCACTTCCACCGCCACTCAATCCACTGGATGACATTACCGTTGCAAACAGCGGCACGAAGATTTTGGCTGCGAGATCGAGAAATCGACCAGTCGGAAGCGGCACAAGTATGGCCCGCTTGGTCAGCCGACCACTTGTTGGCACCGTGCCCAGAAATACACAGTTAGAGTTTTGGTACAACATGAAAGGCTCGGGTAGCTCTCTTCGCGTTCTGGTCCGAGAAAGTGGACTCAGTCAGACCGTTTGGGAACAGACAGGCAATAAGGGTAATATAAGGATTATATCTGTCTGTCTGTCTGTCTGTCTGTCTGTCTGTCAATCCGTAAGCGGGCCAGCCTACATTTTTCTATGTATCGTGTCTTGTGCCGCGCTGTGCCTGTATATATGGATTGTCAGCTGAAACCTATAATCCACCAAAATTTGCAGGAATGGCGTGGATCAAAGCAGCCTTCACAATCTGTGCCGCCGAAGGTTCGGAAGTCATCTTCGAGGCTCAGTTCACTATCCCAGAACTTCGTAGCATCGGACTAGACAGCATCGTCTACCACGGAGAAACCGCGGCCACCGTAACGATCCCTGGCCAGTGCCCAATTGTGTCCTGTAACTTTGAAAGCGGAAACTGTGGCTGGCGTCACGCCGCGCCCGACTTTGCCTGGTCGAATCAGCCGAACCTCTTCACTCCGGACGGTGGTCACGTGCTGACGGCCTTCTTCGAAGGCACCGATAAGGCTCGTGCAACAACCGGCTGCTTGTCCTTGAGAGAACCAACCGAGCTCACTTTCTGGTACTTCACGAGCTCCGAGACACAGGCTAAGGTTACGATTTCGACACAGAATCATCCTCCTCCTCAGTCACCGGCCGTTGTACAGTGGACTTCAGACGAAGGTACGTCCTTCCTTATTAATAAGAAAATTTCACGTCGGTTCAATAAGGAAAGTAACCGCCAAACTCATAATATTTATTATATTTGATTATGTAATTCTATAATATTTATTAGCTAATTTGTAGTAAATTAGCTGCTTAATTTTTGTTGAAGAAGTTCAGAGTAGTCAAAACACTAAATCTACCCAACTTGCATGTCACGCAAGGCTTTTTTGTCAGTTTTGACTGAAGTGTTACCCACTTGTTAATTCTTTCAAAATCTGAAAAATCTGAATTTTGACAATGCTAGTTTCTAAACTGAAACTCTTCCGTGTTCCAGGTCGTTGTAATCCATTTATTTTGCGTTTCCCCTACTCTTTTCAGAATCTTCTTTTACCCTAATTGTTGAAATTTTACTGTATATTTTAGTATCTAAACCAGCTTGTAAATTTACACAGACGATACCGCCCTGGAATGGAAACTGCAGACCGTTGACATCCCTGCGTCGCCACAGTTCCGACTCATCCTTGAGGGTGTCTCCCTCAACGGCCGACCGCAATCGGCCTCGGTGGATGCCTTGATCCTGGTCAACGAAGCCGAACTCCTCACCTCCTGCGATCCCATCCCGGCGACCACGCCCCCACCGACAATCCCTCCGACGGCCGACGTCACCGGTAACCTGTCCTGCGATTTTGAAAACGCTTCGGCTTGCGGATGGAATGTCGCCGGTTCGCCGTGGTTGTTGGCGGACCCTCCCGTCGGGACTCCTCCATATGATCTACCGGACGCGAGCTCCGGGAGAGGCCTCGTCTACGTGGATAGTAATTCGCTGTCGATGGTGAACGAGCTGGCGGCGTTGGAGTCGAGGCTCCATGCACCGGTCAAATCGAAGCTGACCTTCTCGTACCGTTCCTATGGCTTCGGAGTTGGTTCATTGGTTCTGTACGCGCAGAAGAACGGCGTGAGATACCTGCTGTGGGCTAGCCATTCGAGTCCTCGGACATGGGCGACCGCCATGGTGGATATTTGCCTCAGTGACAGCTATACGGTATGCTATGCTTGGCTGAATAAATACTGGTACTAGTAAATCGCACAGACCTTTTTGTTACGGTAATACATTGAAAGTTCTTGATGGTAAATTTTGAAGTTAACTATGTACTGAAGTTGGTCTTGGTATTTAATCGTTTTCATCTGCAATTTGAAATGACTTTTATAGTTAGAATACGTATTTTTTAACAATGTTCAAAATTATGTTTGCAGTTTATCTTCGAAGCACGCTTCTTGGCAAGAGGATTTGTTGTTGGTCTGGATAACATCATCCTTGAAAGTGAAGTCAGCGGAGTTAGTGTACCGGTCACTGATTGTCCCATCCTGGTGCCGTTTATAACCCCGGCTCCACCGACCACACTCCCTCCGCCAACCATCCAGCCGACAACACCTCAAGTCACCGCTCCACCAGTCACTACCGCAGCCCCGACATCAGCACCAACGGTCACGCCCGTTACCCTGCGTAAGACTTTATTATTAATTACTTTAACTTTGGTTGACGGTTCTACCAAATCCTGTCTTTTAGCTTCAATTCACCGCGGCGACTTCAGTTGCGATTTTGAAGGAGAGAATCTGTGCAACTGGCGCAATCTTGATCTTCACCAGGGCAATGAACTTTTCTGGAGACCCACTAAGTCCTTCGCAGCAACAGGAAACATCAGTGCTTCAGCCGGTTCGAACTTTGTTCAGGTCTCCGCCCTGGAAGGGGGGGCACGCTACGTAGCCCGATTAATTAGCCCGCACATCCGTGATACAATCGGGCAGGAAAGAATTCGCTTCCAGGTAGAAGCTCGACTTGTAGTCTGTTTGTCTACCTATCTGCCAGCCTGCCTGCCTGTCTGTCCGTATATACATCTGTCTGTGTTGGTCTTATTTGTCTTGTCTGTCGATCTACCTGCTTCTCTTCTTGCTACTTCGTCTTTCTCGCTTACATTCTATCGGTCATCCTTGTCTGTGTATTTATCTGTGGGCTTCAAAGTTGATTGGTAACGGCTATTATTCTCGTAGTTTTACTATCGGGCCAGTGGACGAGGCGCCAGCGGTGTGACTGTTTACCTTGTCAATTCTGAAGCGTTACCATCGGCTGCATCCTGGTCCGTAGGAATTGGAGCGTTAGATCAGTGGAACCTCGCCAAGGTTGATATACCGTCCCCCTTTACCCCGCGTCGTCAGGTGTTTCTTCAGACAAGTTTCATCCGGGACGACAGTTGGTTGGCAATTGATGAAATTCAACTCGAAGACGAATATGGTAGGAAACCGCTCATAATCATGACTAAAATGAGTTTAGATAAATTTCCATTAATAATACGCTTCATTAATTAAGAAATAAATAAAATTTTAACGCTAATTTCCCAAGCTCTCTTTCACAGAATCAACTATTATTTTAAATAATATATTGTCTATAAATAAGGTGTAAATGTTTTATTTCAACTGCTATCATTTAAGGGCAACCCGACGCTTTCAAATCGTCCTTAAATCTCGCCGGTTCGCCAGCCGCAGTGATTATGGATTATCGTTTTCGTGTTCCCATCTATTCTTTTATAACTCCTTGTTGAGTTGGCAAACATTTTGTCCCTTTCAATTTTTCAAAATTTCAAAATTTTCAATTTTTTTCAATTTTTTTTTCTGATTAACCTCGTTTTGCACTTTTCCGATAGGCATTTAAAAATTTCAACCTTCAAAATTCAATGTTTTCAGTTAGCAAGATGCATTACAGAGAAAAAGAGGAAGAACCGTAAAAAAAAACTTATTTTGGGATGGGATGGACTTGGGTCGCTGAGCTTCTCACACTTTTTTCTGTAACTAGACCAGTCAGCTGAAAACTTTGAATTTTGAAGGTTGCAATTTTAAATACCTATCAGAAAAATGCAGAACGAGTTTATTCAGAAGATATTCGCCATTCAAAGTTATCAAAAGAGTGCCCGAGAGGGACGACTACGTCCGATGACGTCAAAGATTTTTTTTTTGAAAAACTGAAAAAGACAAAAGTTTGCCAACTCAAGAAGAAGTTTTAAAAATTAGACCGGGACACGATAACAATCATCCATGACCACCGCGGCTGGCGACCCGACAAGATTTTTGGGTGATTTCAAAGCGCCGGGTTGCCCTTAAGCACAAACAATAATAAGGTTACGACAGGTATTTTTTTTCATCGTGTCAAAATGACTTAACGTTTAGAGAGGACCACCCAGGCGGTAATAGTTCGACCGACGAACCCCGTGCCAGAAGCAAGTACTGCTGCGCCTTCCACCATCGCGCCACAAGATGTAACCGCTCCAACGACAGTTGCTGCCGGCACTGGACCGACTACAACTCCCGCTGGCTTTGCTCTAACTACTGCTACCGCCAGCAAGCCCCTTGAAACCTTCTCCAAAATGCAGGCTGACACGGTGATCGGACTGGGGGCAGGCTGTGGAGTCTTGGGCGTGATTGCCGTCGGTGTCCTACTCTACCATCTTTCCTACAAACGCGGGGTACAGAAGAAAGCTCGACGCGATCACGTGGAAGGCCAGAAGGAACTGGCCTTGCAGGCGACCTCTTCCCGTGTAGGCACCGACCTCAACACTAAAGTATAGAATGAATGACGGTATACAGTATATAAATGAAGATATGTTTTGGCTATCGCAACTTGTTTTCTGTAGATTAAGTTTAGGATGCTCGATCCGCGTTTAATTTAAGTTAACCCATCTTTGCCTGTTGTGACTCCCACTTCGTAATGTGCGATAGTGTAACTGCCCGCAAATGTTTGAGTCAGCAAAGGTTTAGTAGCACAATTAAGCTGACAGCTCGAACCCAGAACATGAAAATAAACCCAGATCAGTAGGAAGACATGAGGGGTGCCGTAGGCCAGATTATCACATCCGTCCAAATCTACCACAACCCGCAAAAACGCACAACAACCGCGTAAAAAAACAAGCCATCAAGAACCATCCATAAGAAACCCCTAAATCATCCTAAAAGTAAGAAAATATATATTCCATCAAAATCACAGCGTTTGATCGCCCCAAAGGGCGTCAGTCAATCGAGTTTTCAGCCGAGCAGCTTCATCGACGGCTAGTCCACTGAAGAATTCAAGTCCAGTAAGTAACTCGATGTCCCTCACTGTCGCAGAGTGGGTCAAGAAGTAGAATCCATCTTTCTGGAAATTTAATACAAATGTCAGTTTTGAGATATTGCCTTGAACTATCTGAGCAATTAGGCAGAAGAAGAAGACTGAGACACACTTGGTCAGGGTCTGATTCACAAACAGTAAGTAGTGTGAGGCAAGACGACAGTCCCACCGATAACTGACAGGCAGAAGGATCGACTCACTGGAAGAGCGATTGAAAACATAGTCAGCTGGATACAATAGATACATAAGACAGCCAGACTGACGCACACAGATAGGAATTAACCCGTTAACGTCCAATGGCGTACAAATGTCGACAGAGCGACCTTTGATTTTTCATTTGCAGAGCGTTCGATCGATTTTGGCAAACTCGACTGTTTTTGAGATTTCAACTGTTGTTCCAAAATAAGAGATCATTAGTTTCACGTTTGTTGAATGACCAATGTCCGACAAAAATAGTCTAAGTCGGCCAGTTTTGTCTATTTTTGGGTCGCCGAGGTCGCCGACTGCCAACAAAATGCTAAAGATGATATACGAACTCTTTTGTGTTTATCAGATTGATTATAGCTTGCTGACTTAAAAAAAAGTTTGTTTGGATCGGATGAACGGTCAGGTGGTGACCATTGGTCAGAACAAGTCACCAAATTTTCGCTGAAAAACGACCAAAATTGATTCATACGAAAAACTGATGATTGATTAATTGGTTGAATGCTAAAAAAAGGTGCCAATCCCCACCTGACACACGTTTCAGCAAAAAAATTATTCTTATCTTTACAATGGACAGTGGTCAAGCTAAAAAAGGAAATTTTTCCAAAATCATCAAAAAAATTTGAAATTTTTTTTTTCTTAATTGAGTGAAACTATACCAGGGAAAAATACTTTTGGCATTCAAATCAAGTCGGATCTGGTAGTGGACGTTAACGGGTTAAGAAAACATACATACAGAGAAACAAAACAGATGGATACGCCCACAAGTAGACAAGAGGAAAGATTCATACAGAGACAGGCAGGAAGTTCAGGAGACCGATCACGAAACAGGTAGGCAGACAGACTCAGACCACCCACCACACAGACGTAGCGAGCTACACAGTACACACTGTATAGATGACAGACAGACATGCCGTCAGTCAATGTGAATTGGTCTAACTTTGGTACCTGGCAGGGATGAGTGTCCGCCTCCTTGTGCGGTAAGACAAATGACATCACTTCATGCTGACACGACTCCGTCGCACATTCAGGAGAAAGCGCTGGCCGGGAGAGAATCACATAGAAATGCGAAGCAAGGAGTTGATCCTCGTCCAACGGCAACGCGGTCTGTCGTCGACCTGGTCTGTTTCGTAAACGACAGAAAAAACCCAGAGTTATACAAGATCCCAATCCAAAATGGCCGAAAGTAATCTACAGATAACACACACCGTCTCATGTCAAAATGATCAGCTCGTCCAAACGGCTCAAAACTGTCGAAAACAGGACCGATAACCACTCGAAGAGGCCGATCAGAGGTGATCCAAGACGAGGCCAGATCCCAAAAACGCTTCCACACACCGGTCTTAAAGGTCTGATGCATGGTCACGGTGTTGGAAGAGAGATTGCGAAGCACAGAGTCCACTGAATTCCGAGCCAATTCTACAAAAACATCCCAACTATCATAATAGATCATATAATCGAATATAAATTATTTATTTATTCAAATATTTCATTGACTATTATACGGTAATTATACGGTAAACGAAAAAACGACTTGATTATTAAAAGAACTATTAACTAAAAATTAATCTCGAGCAAGTATTTCTGAGTAAGATGGTTTGATTTTTAGACCTCCTTGAATGTTACTTAATTAAATTATAATTTAATCCTGGAGCTTAGCACAGCAAACATAAAAGGAAATATATTTTTACAAATTTATCAAAGTAATAGGATAAGTTTACCTGGAGGGAAGAAGTACGCGGGCACATCTGGATGCGTGGTCCCCGATGCTGAACAATGGATATTTTTCACGGAATCCGAAGCGCGATAAACTTTGCGCACTAGACCGGCAAAATACGCCCCCACCGCCGTCTTCTGATCGGGATCTGGAGTGGTGGAAGTAAGTTTTAATTGGAAGGCCGTCCACAGAGCGACGTTCAACTCGCGGCTGTATCCACTAGCGAAATCAAAGTCGGCAAGGAAAACGAAATCGGGGCTTGCGCGAGGAACATCCACGGAAGGGGGAAGAGGCACGCCTAGACGTCCGAAATGATATCGCACAAAGTCGTCCGCGGAAGGGTCGGCACTTCGGAGGTCTGATTTCTGCTTTTCTGACAACTGACGAAAAAATAAAGAAAGAATATTCAAGACCGCAGGAATTTTGATGTGTCTTTATCCATGACTGCCTGCCCCGCCGTCTGTCGCCACAGATTTGCTATTTTGAGAGGAATTCCGCAAAAATGAAGGGGTCGCATGCTTAACTATGGATAAATGTCTAAAAACGCCCCACTGTCCACCTATCAGTATTTTTGTCTGTCGGCATGCTTATTTTCTGCGTGTCTTTTTGCTTGGAGCTCTGTCTTTACCTGTCACTAAATCCAACTAACACTTACATGCGTTGAACTGTTGACGTCGCCACAGACCACCAAATCAATGATTCCCAAATCGGCTACGGTCCCATACACCTTCCCCACTCCAATCCGATCCCCACCGGAAGTGCCGTGCGTGAAATTCCTCGGATTCCGCAAGATATAATTCAAACTCCCCACAGTGCCGTTATTCGAGGACGCATTGAGTCCCAACAGCTGGCAAAACAAGCCAAACAGCTCCACATTCGGGAAGGGCTGCATGGGGACATGTCGGAGAAAACTCGGCCCATAGGCAATGAACGAAGCTCGCATCCTGGCGTAGATATTGTCCCAACCGTGCATGGCAGTCGCCCAGATCTTATAGTCCTTCGGGGGCTGGTGGGTGTGTAACCCGATGGAGATGTTGGGCGTGAGGATGATGGGAGAAATGCGGTCAGAGTTGGCATAGTGGACGCGACGGGGCAGGTCCTGCTTCATGTACACTTGGTATGGGGAAGAATCGTTAGGGCAAGACAGACTGTCCATCATCTGCTGGACGGACCACCCTGATTGGAATGGGTCGATTCGCATGATGCTCCCGAGGCCCTAGAACCAAATGGATTTACAATTCAGCCGGTCTCTCTGTCTGCTTCAGTGACTGGCTAACTGTCTGTCTGTGTATCTGAACACATTCCAGTTGACCTATTGTCTGCATGTCTGCGTACCAGTACAGGCAGAGGCGTCCGAAACCACACAAACCTGATGAATCTTGGTATTATCCCATTTTTCTTCGTCCAACATCTTCCGCAGACGGACAGTCGGATTGACGTCCACGTCGTAGTCGGCCACGCCGTGATCAGAAATGAACAACACATCCACGCAGTCCAACAAATTATGCTCCACCAAGCCCTTCATCAGCAGTTCAGCAAGTTGATCGGCCGAAGCCAACGCCGCAGAGTATTCCGCACCGTGAGTGCCGTTGTAATGAGCTGTAAGAACAGTTTTGCACGCGTGGTTCAATCAAGCTGGAGCCACAGAAATGAACTTTCGAGCCCAAAACATCTTACCGATGGAATCTGGCTTGTGAAAATAGGTAAGAAGCAGGTGATACCTCTCGTCTTTGGGCAAAAGTAAGGCGTCAATGAGAACTTTAACTCGACTCTCCACAGACTCTGTGGTTGAGAAGTTGACGTAAGTTGTCGGTGTCATCCCGTTGATTTGTACCTACCAATATAACCGAAAAATACATAAATAGCTTTGCAGACAAAGAAGCAAGCAGAAAACAGACATACCTAAAGTACACCTGGCATCGAGATAAACATAAAGGCAATACCAATACATAGTGAGAGACAGACCGGCAGAGACCAATAGACAGAAGGGCAGACAGACACAATCAGAGAGCAGAAGAAACAAAAAGACCGAAGGAATACCGACAACCAAACGGTCAGAGAAAGACAATACGTGCCTCACTCCCTGGCCAGTAGTGGGCGAGCACCCTTTGACCATGCTCCTGCGCCAGCTGCCAGATAGGAATTCCCTTCCACCAACTAGGATCAAATTGGGTTCCAATGTGAGAATCAATGTGGAATATATGAGAAAGGTTGCCACCATCCCAGAATTCGTTGTCGATGATGCCGTGAGACTCGGGGTAGAGACCGGTCACTATCGAGAAGTGATTGGGGAAGGTTGCGGTGGGAAAGACAGGGCGCATATAAGGAGCACGAAGGCCGGCCGCTCCAACAGCTAGAAGGGAGTTCATTCGCTCGACGAGATCGGCTTGTAGGCCGTCCATTGAAACCACTAAGAGCGGAGGTCGGTCGGCAAAACTAAGAACAAATGAAGACGCCGTAAGACAAATCAAGCAATCAAAGACCTACTGATTCTGAAGTTAATAATGCGCCCAGCGGCTGGCCATAAAGAACGGATGAAATGTTGAGCGAAACGGCACAACAAATAAACCACCTGTGCAATTTCTTTTCACTTCTTCCCGAATCCCGACTCACCCAGCAGGACATCTTGCAAAATCCGGGAGGAATTTAATTCGTTCTCTCCAGTCCAGCTGACTCGCGAGGAGTTCGGGGCGAGAGCCGTAGGCTTGAGTGGCTTTGCAGGCGAGAAACCCAATCACCACGCAAAGGACCGAAATTACCGCTGCAATCATCCAGGGGCGCACTATTGCTGTCCAACTTCTCTACAAGCGCAAACAAGTTTCTAAAATGTGAACAAGATCTGAGCTTCCGTGCGACCTACGGGTTGGGCGAAACGAGCGCCGGTTCGGCCATTGTCAAAGGTAAAGTGCAGCGACTCCAATGACCCGTCTGACGTTCTCCTCCCCGGAGGGCCGCTGGCCCGAAACTTTTTGCTCGGGTTCCGCTCCTGCAGACCAAACATTTTTTCGCACTCACTATTCAATACTGCAAATAAAAACGGGCAGCGCGGAAAGATTTCGGAAGCAGATGGGCATGAAAATCACAACAAAAGACGAACCAGTGGAATATGTGTAAGCTCCTCGTCATCTTCCATATTGAGCAGCTGAAATGACTCCATCCCCGCCATTCCGGCGCCGGTTAAACGACCGTAAAATTTATACACTCCGAAAATTAAAAGCCCAATAAAATTGTTAGACACATCCGCGGCACGGGTACCAAGAAAGCGAAACAAAGACAAACGTACCAGATTTCGTGAAGAAAAGAAAATACGAAGTGCAGAGCACAGAGCCTACAGGCCGATAAATACACTACAGCGTGTTTCAATGACAGGGAATCGGCAGTAAATGCCGCTTGCTTTACGTCATTTGCTTTAGTTCGCATTTGGCACGCTCCTCGCAGTAGCGTTAAAATAAAGTTGGCTGAATTTTTTGTTTTCTGCCATTACAAATATTTGTCATTCTATCTCGCGAATGTGTCAATTTGTATTTTTGTATATCTTTTTCCTACGGAATTCATAAAGCAGTGCTGTATTTGGTCCATTGATTTGTTCATCTGAGAACGTTCGCACGCCTTTAACTGGTAATATTATTTCTTATCCGGTGTGTATCTACTTAAAAAGCACAAAAGATCAAAGGAAAACTTAAAAGATGATGCGAATGAAATGAATACTTGTACAGAATATAGATACGGAAAACGCTCAGTGTGTATAGAGAGGCGAAGCAAAGTGCTTAAGAGACCGCCCGCGCGACGACAACCTCATGGCTACAAAATCACCTCTCGTCAACACAAGGGGGAGGAGACAAAATAACCCCAAAATCTTGAAACACGATGAAGAGCTGCTATCATAACTCCCCCAAATCAGAGAGAGAGAGAGAAAGAGAGAGAGAGAGAGAGAGGAGAAACAAAGTTAGAAGATAAATCAGGGAGGAAAATGGAGGACAAGCCTAGAGACAGACACAGACACAACTGCGCACAGGATAAAACCTCGAACACAGACGAGTGTCTGTCTACCTGAACAACAGACAAGTCCGTTTTAAAATCTAAACAGCCAAAGCAATAAAAAAAATAATTGCCTTAAATAATTAACATAAAGCAGAAGGGTGGAGGATGGGATAAAATCGAATTGAGAGCAGCGCGTGGCAGAATATCTTCCTTTTCTCCTTTCTTCCGTCCTTCCTTTCTCCCAGGCAGACAGATAGACGACATGTAATGAAAAACGGGGCCCTCGCAAAGGCACTGGCTTCCCCATCTCCGGCTTCGGTTAGATCGATCAGAGCTTGAGCTCGTTGGTGATTTTGGAGGCGATATTCTTGAAGCCGAGGTAGGTGCCCGAGATGCGTTTGAAGCGAACACCGTTGAGCTGTAGCCGAGGCAGTTTGCACACCTCCATCTCCCACTGCACGAGGCTCTCTGTGTTGGGATCACCATGCACGCACATAAGGAGGAACTTTTCCTTCTGCTCGTAGTCGCAGTTGTTCATGTCGAGGACCTTCAAGACAAACCATTAAATAAATAAAATGATCAATAATGATCAACTGACCAAACACATGCAATCAATCAATAAACATGTATAAACCGTCCTTTGTAGCCTTGTGCCTATGAAACATAGCCAATCAAACCAATTTCTCTTGATTTATGTTAGTTTCCATAATTTGGAACATGTCATCCATCAGGCTTTCATTTTTAGACTGCAAAAGTGAGACCTGGGCAGAAAATCCGAAACCAAAACGGTAACTTAAAAAGCAATGACGTGGCAATGATTTTTCACGTTACCCTATTGTTCTTCAAATAACAATTCTATAAATTCTGTATTTAAAAATAATAAAAGAAAAAGGCTGCATTTAGCTATTTTAAATACGTTCTAAATATGTTTAAACAACACTACACATAACTTCATCATTGTGATTTGTTTTTTTAGGGAGTTGATGTGGTGGGACGCAAAAAGGCGTACAATGATAAGATTTTTAAGAAAAGGAAAGCCCAAAAAATGGACTCATAATGTCTGTCTGCAGAAGCGTTTGGATTGTTCCTTCGGCCTACGTTTTTTTCGTAGAAGTCTTTACATGTGTTCTTCTTATAGACAAGAGTGGCTAGTGGCTACAGTAAGTGGGATATCTCTGTATTAAATGGCATTGTTCATTAGGCGAGGCTAGTGACGGCTAGTTACCTTCTTGATCTCCCGCATCATGTCTTCCGGGTTCATCGCCGAGGTCGTCTTCATATTCCAGGTGAACCTAATAGAGATGGATGGTCAGCTGACATCACATACACTGACTGATATACCGAAAATTATGACGCTTTTCGGGATGTCTGTCTTAAAATGTGACGTGTGTCTGAATGGGTTCGACAATGTCTGCCGATATATTTAGCCGTTGGATAGTTCCCCTGACTGTAGTCACTCAGGGACCGCCAGATGTACAAGCAAGTGCGAAAGTCTGCTTGCTTTGCACTATGACCTGCCTGTCTGTCCGTCTGCACGGATAACACAGTCTGATAGGGTCTGCCTGCCCCTCACGCATGCCATATTATCATACCTCAGCGATCTGGGCTTGGATGACAGCTGATCCGGCGATTGATCCACACTATAACCATACTGCTGTTGTCCACTATCATTCCTCTCCCGCTCATACTCCTCCTCCCGCTCCCTTGTCCCACCACCCCTCGCACTCATGGGTGTCGCGTCGCCACCGTGACCAACCGGAGACTGCGGCACCGACGGCAGGTTAGTACTGTGGATGGAGGCCCTCGGCTTGGAGAACTTGGAGAGGAGCTTGCTGGTAAAGGAGGAACGCTCCGAGGCGGTGGAATTGACGGCCGACTGACCGGGAGCATGGTGCAGCGTGGGTGACTCACTTCCCGTTTGCCGTGGCCGGCTGCTCGGTACGTGGGTCGTCTTGCGGAATGGGCCGTTGCGGTGAAACTGCGAGGAGGCCGGCGCGGATGATGGCACAGCCTTAGCGGTGCCGCTGAGGGTCGGAGTTCCGGCACCGGCGCTAGACTTTGCAAAGACGTCCAGTGGGACGTCCTTCTGCATGGAGGTGCTCTTGGTGGCGCCAAATTGCTTGCTGGTTGTGGAGGGCCGGTCGGCGTTGTACTGCGGCAGGATGGAGCCGCGTTCTTTGCTAACAAATCCGCTGGTCGTTTCTAGAGGAAGAAGACAAAGAGAGGAAAGGGTTGTTAGTGAAGGTGGGATGAACTGATCTGCCTCAATTCTATAGCAAATAAGCAGGCAAGACAAAAAGCGAAAATAGGTAATCAACCGGTCTAACCAATTAAGAAAGGTCTGGTCCGGGCGGGCAGACAGTCAAAGACACGGCAATAGGCGACCTGCAGGTCGTCAATCAAACAAACGTGAAAACAGATACGGGATAACCATTGGACAACAGACAGATAGACAGACAAACAAACAAAAAGACAGACAGACAGACTCAAGGAAAGTAAGCCCAAAGATACACATCGATAAAAAAGGCAGAACATTGAAGTTCCCGGTCACTCATAAACGCAGGGCGTGCTGAGGCAAAAGCAGTGCAGTCTAAGCCTGCCTTTAAACAACAGCAAGATGTTGACAGGCAAGCGATGCGTTTACAGAGCTTTGAAAAAGGCGTAAGAAAAGTCATGCTTTGGCAGCCAGAGAAAGAAAGAGAAACTATGTTAATAAGATGTGCAAGCGTACTGCGTTTATTGAGGCTGGCAGCGGTGTGAGGTGCAGTAGCAGCACTACCTGTCCGGAGTGAAGGTCCACTGGGCGTTTTCCGGACGCTACTCCGCAGGGCAGTAATGGTGCCGGTAGGCCCGCGAGTCTCCCCAAACCCACTGGCAAAAGTGGTGCCCGATGTGACGGCCGACGGCGAGGTCGGCGATTGAAGCGGCTTAACCGGAACGCGGGCACCGTTAAAGTCCTTGATGCTCGTCCGAGGGGATGCGTGGTCTTCCGTACTGGTTGAGGAGCTCCTTGACGCTGCTGGTATTCCTCCTGAAACAGGTTGAAAGACGAAACACTTAAAAACCGAGAGATATTAGGTGAACAAAAGGATAATTACCAGGCGTTAGTCAGACACAGAGGCAAGCATTTAGGCAAGCAGGTAATCAGACAGATAAAGGCTTAAACAGGCAGACACCCTGACAGTTGTGCACTTACCTGGCGCAGTTTTCCGTCCTATGGCAGAATTTCCATTCACTGGAGGAGGTGGCTCATTACTGGGTCTCCGTTGCGGTTGTGTAACAGTGGAGGAGGCCCGTTGGACGCGTCCACTAGGTGGACCGGTGTTGGAGATGGAAGAGGGGATACCAGATGGGGGAATCGGGCCGGGGGTGGTGTCAGAGCGCAGAAGATTGGGTGGAATTTGTTTAAGACTCCCACCCACAGACTCATTATCGTCTGATGCGCGCTTGATGCGCTGCAGCAAAAGATAAGTGGCAAAGATGTCGTCGTATCGCATGTCTCGCAAGGCGTCCTCCGTCTCCCTTCGACTGTAACCCATCTGCATTAGCTTACTAATTCGCTCCGTATCGCCAAAATCTACAAGAAACACCCAAAAAAGACTCAGATCAGGTACAAAACAGTGTCTGTCTGTCTGTCTGTCTGTCTGTCTGTCTGTCTGTCTGTTTCTGTCTGTCTGTTTATCTGTCTGTCTGACTGCCTGCTTTCCTGTTTGACTGTCAGTCTGTCTATCTAGGTCCGTCTACTAGGAAATGAAATTAGTCTGTTTGGCTATACTGTAAGCGCATACCTGTTTCTGGCTCAATGAAGGGCTTGAGTTCGTCATCCTCGTAGCCGATGTTCATCCATCGGTCCTTCATAATCTGCTCCAATGTTGACCGTTTTGTCGGGTTCAGCACCAGAAATTTCCGCAACAAGTTCTCGCAATCCGTGCTCATATAAAAAGGGATGCGATACTTTCCGCGCAGCACCCGCTCCCGAAGCTCTTTGAGGTTCTGCCCATCAAAAGGCAGCGATCCACTGACTAGCGTGTAGAGGATCACACCGAGACTCCACACGTCCACTTCGGGGCCGTCGTATTTTTTCCCCTGAAAAACACACAAACGTCGGTGGTTAGTGAAGTATGTGCAAAGTGTTATGATATATATTTAAAAACCTTATTCTGCGAACATCCAACCTCATTTTCCACTTTTACTTATCTCAGAAGTTAATTTTTTGTAAGTTTTACTAAAAAAGCTTCTTAAATAGAAAATCGGTACGCTTAATTTCCTTGGATTTACTTTACTTCTAAAAATTCAAAATCACAAACTAGACCAATGATATACTTCTGGACTAAAAAATCCCATACATTTCAATATAAAAATACAATTAAAAACAATTCATTAAAAAACACTTGAAGTGACTGTTCACAGTGATAAAACATTCAAACTCTAGGCATGTTCCGAAACTACATTTACTAAATGTGAGTACCTGGAAGAGTTCGGGTGCAGCGTATGGTGGACTGCCGCAGAAAGTGTCTAGCTTGTTGCCCGGACAGAATTCGTTGCTGAAGCCGAAATCAGCGATCTTAATGTTCATCTCCTTGTCGAGTAGAAGGTTCTCCGCTTTCAGATCTCGGTGGATAATCCGTTTCTGATGGCAGTACTGGACTGCACTGACGATCTGCCGGAACTTGGCCCGCGCTTCCTTCTCCTTCATCCGACCATGGGCCACCAGGTAATCAAAGACCTCACCGCCGCTGGCGTACTCCATCACCAAATATAACGTCTTCTCCGTGTCAATCACTTGAAACAGTTTCACTGCAACACAAAAATGATAAGTCAATAAAGAACGCAAACTGAAACACGCATCTTGATCCGCTTCAACACCTGATTGCAAAAGCTGTTAAACGCCTGAATGCCGGTTTGTCTGACTGTCTGTTCTCATGTCTGCTACTTGCTTACATACGTATCTGCTTGAATTGCCTGTCAGGGTCCATGCTCAAATGGCTGACTTACTGACTGATGTTACATTCTGCATGATTGTGCTTTTGTCTGCCTAAAAGATCGCCTTTGTCTTTGAATCGGTGCCTGTCTGTTCGGTAGACTGTCTGATACTGACACGGCAAACCTAAGGTCAGTTGGTTGGACGGTCGGTCGGTCTGTCTGTCTGTCTGCATATTCATGTGCCTAATACCTGCCTGAATAACCGTACAGATGATTGCCTGTCTATTCATTGAAAGGGCTCGCTACCTATAGTATATGCCCATTGGCCTGACTATTGGTTCGAGTCTAGTGACAGGTAATTTATGCCTATAAAAAGTCGGAGGTCTACGCCAAAAACAGCTTGCTCTATTCTTTTGAACCCGCTGGTAAAAGGACGGAAATGCTGATGGAAAGCCACGGGTGGCAGATTGGCATCCCGTTGTCGGGGTCGGGTGTTATGCCTGGAACTGAACTCCTGCAGCTCTCGTTCACGTCCAAAACGCCAACTCAAGTGTCATACATGGGAACGTCCCGTCCCGTCCGAGAGGGAGGGGCCTGGTCGTCCGCCAGGTTCGTCAACCTACTTACCGATATTCGGGTGGTCGAGCATCTTCATGATCCGAACTTCCCGGAAGAGCTATAACGAGACAGAAGAAGAATGTTAGGTTAAAGATCGTGAACTGTCAGTACGAGTATTAGTGTTAAACAAATACATACTCGCATAAAAGCAAGTAGACATAGATTAACATGTACACCGGCAGGAAGGTCGGCAGGGATGCAGACAAACACGCAGACTGATGAACAACGACATGACGACAGCCAGCCAGACATGCACACAGACAAGAATACAGACAAACAGACAAATAAACAGACAGACGGCCAATAAGACAGCCAAAGTGACAGACAAACAGATAAAAACTGACAGACAACTGACAAAGGTAGATAGCCTGTCGTTCGCTAGCTACGAAATCAACAATCAACGCTTCAAAACTAATTGAATATAGCTCTTGCCCGCCATCAAACTAGACGTAGGTCCCACATGACCTCGAGACTACTGAATGCAATATGCATGACAGTGTATGTCCCTATCACCCACATGCTGCAGCGCGGTTGCTAAAGATCACGAGGACAGACCAGAAAAAATCATGTCAATCATGAAGTGGCGCACACAAATATTCTAATTATGACTTTGTATGCAGTGTGACACTTGCCACTTCATAAAACAATTTTTCCGCATGATATTCCTCTCACCGTCTCACTTTACGACGAGTAAATGTCTGCACGGTACGTGTCTGCTACTGTCTGTATTAATGTCTCTCTTTCGGCCCGTTAGTCAGTCAATCTGTCTGTCTGTCTGCCTGTCTGCCTGCCTGCCTGCCTGCCTGCCTGTCTGTCTGTCTGTCTGTCTGTCTGTCGCAATGTACTTGCAATGCAGTTGATGCCATTATCTATAAGAGTTTTCGCAAACGGTATATCTTACGGTATAGCCGTACAGTATAGAAAAATGAACTGGGGTCAGAGAGAGTTTTCCATACTGTACCGCTATACCATTGAGATATACCGTTTGCGAAAACTCTCTATTGCGTCCGTTGGGTATGATAAATAAATAACACACCTAGACACCGCCACATTACAGCACACTGACGCTCTCGGCGTCTCTGCATCATGATATCACATGATCCGTCTGAAACATCTCGCTCGCAGACGAACTAATTGTCCCGTTATAAGTTTGTTTACACCCGGTCGCGATGGAGCGGAAAGAGCGACCCTGCCTGCGGCCAGTTGGTCCTCGGTCGGCCATCACATTTTCCAAAAAATATGATTTTCCGTTCGTCTCTCAATTCACTACTGCATTCATTGTCCCTGTGCGCGAAAAGCGCTTTCATCAGGAAGGTCGTTGAGGTCGCTGACATAATCAAACGCAACAACTCCAAGTCCAGCTCCCATCTCGCATCGTGCATTCGCATTTTACATGCTTGTTTTTTCCGCAGCAAAAATCTTTTTCCACAAGTCGGTCTGTCTGGCTGTCTGCCTGCCTGTCTGCCTATTTGTCTGCCTGCCTACCTGTTTGTCTGTCCGTTTCTCAGTTTCTCGGCCTTTGAATTAAACGAATCTTTACATATGCAAAAACTGAGGCGGACGAAGCATCCATCAGGCTCACGTTAACACGATTTGCGGCACACGCGGATGGCGCCCCTAAAGGCACAAAACCACACAAGTACTAGTAAATCACGCAATCTTTCTGAATATATTCTCTCTGAGCAATACGTCAAACGATTACACGGCAAAAAACACACCATATGCGCAGTCACTTTGTCTTTTCCTTGTCTTCTTACACACAGGCAGAGGAGTCAGATAGACAGACAATGATGCACAAGAGCCGTCGGAAATAGTGACATCTGGTGGATTACATTCGCCCCGCGGACGACCTTCTAGGACGACGCGACACTCTCGCGTGACAACCGGATACACAAATTACAACCAAAATAACATGGCTATTGGCTACGCACACACGTTCCGCACAAATTCTGATTCAATAATCCTGTCAATGACTGATATGCCCTGGTCAAAGAGAGGGACAGACAGACTGAGTGAGGCAACCAGACAGACAAAAAACAGAGAGACAGACAAGAAACCAACAGACAGGCAGACAGACAGACAGACAGAAAGACAGACAGAGGACACAGACAAAGGACAGGCAGGCATGCAGGATAACAGACTGACCAAAAACAAACCAGGCAGACAAATAGAATGCAGAAGATAAAACCCAATCAATTAACACGAGCCGAACCGTGATTGCCTAACTTTAAAGCCAGTCAATAAGTCAATCAAGCACCAGCAGTCTAAAAAAAGCAGATGGACCCTGAAT